>JAYESA010000016.1:92039619-92194619 GCA_036927795.1 Iris macrosiphon | reverse complement strand
TAGAAAATAGAATTATTTCTAGTTAAAACATATATTGATGTGATTATTTCATGTTTAGGTCACTTTGACTCCAGTTTGGGCCTTGATCCTCATTCCTTGCTCAGGACCATAGGCGAGTACATTCTCTGACAGTTTTTATTATTTTAATTATTACTATGATTCTAGTTGTAGTGTATATATGATTTCGATATAGTGGATACACGGGCTAGTATCATAGATACCTGTCACGAGGAGTCATGATTGGAATCCATTGTACTAGCTGGGGGCGGAGAAATATTAGCAAGATTATGTGATCATACCCCACTTTACATGCATCATAGCTCACCCCACATATCACGTAGGGTGTAGCCTGACCATTTATATGCCTCATAGCTTGTTATATATGATTAGTCTGATTATTGCTCGCATCATAGCTAACCAGATGGTTATCCTGACCTCATATGTATCATAGTCAATCATATATAACAAGCCTGGTCTAGTCCCAAGTCGATCACATAGCAAACTGATATTACACTTAGCTAGAATTTCTATTATTTTATTCCAGTTCACTCGTTTCTAGCATTCCTATATATCTGTTCATTGCTAGTTAGTTCTATATGCTGATTACATGTCTCTCCAGTATTCTTTATTTTTTAGTATTTTTTATCCTGTATTTTCTTGTACTATTTTATAGTTTTATCAATATAATTGAAACTGCTGTTAGTGTTTGTACTTCGCTCCAATCCTTACTGGATAACATTTTAAGAGGATCTCGAGAATTTTTGCCCTACCCACTATGGTCCAGGAGTAGACGAAGATTACATCCCGGAGATCTCAGAGGAGCCACTCTCCTTAGAGGAGATACCACCCGCAGTCGTTTAGACAGCATTTAGCCTAGTTTATTATGTATTGGATTGTTCTAAACTATGAGACGGGTTTATTTATGTTGAGACTTATTTATGTTGACTCAGTTAGACTCTAGACTTATTATTGTTATTTGAGTTGTGTTCTAGACTTATGTCAGAACTTCTTATATCTTTCATATCTCATCGTGCTATTTACCTTCTTATAGTTATTGCGATTGAGTACCTTCTTATAGTCGTGACTCAGTTAGGTCTCAAATGCATATTCATTGTTCTCCTTATGGAGTTGAGATCATTGACAGATTATTTTGTGAGTTGTGTTAGTAGTTTTGAGACCTAGACAGCATTCTACCGTCGATGCTGCGGCGTAGGCTGGACGTACCCACGGCTCATGTCCAAATTCCTGGTGCGGGTTGTGACAACCTCTGACTGGCGCTGCTTCACCTCCATTATCTGCTGAAAGAGCACAAATATCTGTATATGATCGACTGAGGGTGGTGGAGGTAAAAGATCCCCTGAAACTGTCTATGCTGCCCTCTGTACCGGAGGTGGAGCACCCCTGAAAACTGCTACGGAGATGCCCACCTGGATCGGTGAAGCGAACCTCTGGAATGTAGCTGCTGGAACAGTGTCCGTTGGTGCTGCCCTCATAGGCGACGAAGTGACCTATCTCGCTGACATTGCGCCTGAGCGCTGGGAATGCATCTTCGGCAGCATCCTGAAGATAGATTAAAACAAAAGAATCAATATTGAGTAAGATACGATATCATCAAAGGAGGACAAAATTATTCAAAGTAAAGCAACTATTCTAATAGATAAGGATAGCAAAACTGATATTTGGAAATATTTCCTAGTTTGATTGAGTATACTCTCAGCCTATATCATATATCCTAAAGCAGGCTCGTAGTAGTACTCTAGGTGAGCACTACCACGATATCGCTCTAAATGCGACTCCCGACCTGCATGGGCCACCACTAAAAATATGTCATGACCCACACCCAGAATAAGGGCACGAGTAGTGATCAACGCCCAGCCTACGCCGCAACATCGATGGTAGAACGTTGTCTGGGTCATCCATACTATCTAAACTTCTCATACAAGATATATAATGTACCTGTCAATGTCATCTCAACTCCAATCAGAGGTACAATATGATATATGATAATGGTAAACAATATTCAATCTCAATGCAAATTAAGGAAGATAAAGCATGATATGGAATAAGGAAGATGAAATAGGAATCACAAGTCCACAAAAATATAAATGCCAAAATGTCTCAACAAAAGCCTAATACAAGTCAAAACAATTAGTCTAGGCCTCCTCAGCATCAGGTACTAGGTTGTCCTGCTCTAAAGGAGTATCCTCTAATGGTACACCGTCCTGTATTCCGTAGTAGGTGGGATACTGGTCCACAAGCCAATCATCTAAAAAATATATCAAGTCAGGATTGGAGAAAAGTATATACCTCTGAAAGCAGTTTCAAATACATAATCGAGCATATATAACAGATAACAGAAAAGAATACAAGATAACTAACCATCAGAAATAGAGTGAACAGGTAATGTACTGGAATGAAGAATAGGCAATATAAATAACTGCAATAAAAGTAAATAGATAAAACTAGCTAATGTGCCATGGAATATAAGTTCATTATGTGATCTGTATGGGTTGAACACGAATATAATATGGTAACTCGATTACACGTGTGATATGTAATCGACATGTACACTGGGCTTGATCACATAACCAACTCCTACTCCCCCATCCCCAACCAATATTAATGGATCCAATCACGACACGTTACGAACACGAATATGGACACACTGAACATGAGCAGTATGTGAACACAAAGTACACTAAAATCAATACCCGATACACACGATAAAATACATGTAAAAGAGTACCCGCTGAACACAGTAAGGGATAACATCTCCTAACAGGATCCATACAGTACCAGTCCGTATGACCACTGTGTCAGAATCAAGTATACAGTTCTAGAATATGCGATATATACACTATCAAGAAATAAAAGCTATAAGAGAAATATACTCGCCTCTGGTTCCGAGCAATGAGTGTATCTAGATGCCCAAGCTGGTGTCACATGGACCTATTTAAGAAATATTATGTTAAATGGGTGTAATGAATGAGAAATGTGATAAAATGCACTAATACATGCTTCTAGGTCCATAACAAGAATTTTGGGTGGTTACTAGTCCATACTAGTGGTCATTGGGTAATACTGGGTCAAGGGTTGACTTTTAAGGTCAAACTAGTCCACACTAGGTCAACATCCTGATTTTAGGTCTAAAATAGATGATTCTAGGTCATCCTTAGATTTCTAGGTGATATCTTAATTAATATCAAAACTTAACATTAACTTAGACTCTAACTAATACTAAAATATACTAACTCTACTAACTATTGACACCCTCAAGTATACACTACTAACTGATATAAATAAATGTTAATTGTAGCTAACTATTAACCAGTACTAACTTAACTAATACTTATTATAGCCATTAATTGAGTACTAACATCATACTAACAGATATATCTAGTTGACATATACGAACTAAATTCTAATATACACTAACTGCCATTAAGGTCTCACTGAAAACTTAAGTATTGAATGCCCTATGCTCAATTACCAACAATATTATATCTTACACTCAAATACACATTCTTGCTCATGTGCATATTAGTACTAATAGGCTCCCCCTCTCCCTGCCTGTTCAGGCTTTACCACTGCCTATTCCAGATAGATCTTACCTCCCTGATACTCTAATCACTAATGATCCAAGTATTATTATACTCAAGCTCCTTTTAAGAGTGTTACTGCTTCCTTCTTGAATACCTCAATATCTGATACTATAATATCTGATACTCCCAAGAGTATCAGATTTTACCCGAGTTCAAGATCCCTACCAACTGCAGACTGAACTGGACCCTCACTGTATTAGACACACACATTCACCCCTCTTACCTTGATGCCCAGGTTGCTGCTACTAGTAGAATGGTTTAGCCCGAGCAACAAGTGATATCACTGGTATACTTCTCTTGCATTCCACTGCCATCACTCCAACCTGTAACCAGAGTTTTCCCTAACATCTCTCACCTCCATAATTCTACTGCCCCCTTGGTATCAGACTTCCTAACTGCCATTGTGTGTCAGTCCCCTACACAGGCCTTACCCAACCTTCACAACACACCATAACCAAGCTCACAAGACACACACATTCACTCGAGCCATACTGATGCATATAAACACACACACTACTGAAATGCTGATACTCATAATATCTTATAACACCTATTGCCAGTCATTGATGCACCCAACTTCCAGTCATTAACTCGACCCCTAATCTAGGATACCTTAATCCCATAACTTACATCACTGCATTCATTGCCTGGTTCACGAATGATACAAGAACCTAACTCAATCACTGATAATCAATTCAAAAGTCTGTTGATACCCAAAACAGATCACTAAACACAAGTGAACACCAACTCTACCAACTCCTCACTAAACGCAGTGAACTGTACTGCAGTTCCTTACTCTCGAGCCCCCTTTCCCTTTCAAATTGATACAAAACCCCTCTGATACTACTGCTGCTAAGGATACATGTTGTTGCTGCCTGCCATGCTCGAGTGCACAACATGTGTGCACTAGATGATATTGTCTTCCATGCTCGAGTGCACAGCATGTGTGCACTAGCTGCTGTTGTCTGCCATGCTTGAGTGCACAGCAGAAACTGAAACACCCCCTAAGCACAATAATCATTTAACATCACTAACTCACATTACTAACCACCTGCACACTCTAATGATCTACCCAAGCCCAATTCCTCTACTGCCTATCACCAAAACCCCAACAATGCACACATACATATAGAATATATATATAAGTATAGTTATCATCAATTCACATATATATATGTATCCTCTTAAATTATATGCACTACCATAATATTCCTCTAATGCCTTAAATAAAATACTTTGTGTTCCCTCAAGTGGTACTCTAGAATACACCCTCAACCAAGAGTCAAAAATCTCCAAAATACTACCAATACCAATTGTGCATATCCATATCATTATAATCCTATTAAAGTAACCTGCCACAATGAGAATTGAAAAGCAATTATGCAAAAAATCCAAAATTGGGCCCCATGTCGCACCATATCACAAAATACTATGATACGGCCTACACGTATCCATTTGTGGACACGTACCTACTCCCATAACCCGATCTATGTTTAATTAGATCTAATTTGTCTCATGACACAATATTGATGTGTCAATCTCGTAATTCTCCTAACAAGCACACAAATTACCACATAGAACTCACAATAGACAACCAATTAGCCTAGAACTTGTTCCTATAGGTAGCCCTATTCCATTGGGTCATTCCTAGCGGTTAAATACATGATTAAGAAGCTATAATGAAGAAAAAATTCAGGAATTACCAATTGGGAGATGGATTCCCAATAAAAATATAATTGAACACATTTCGGACACGATCTCTTCACAATGCTCCTCCTCCTTGTGCTCCTTGCTTCTCCAAGCTCCAAAACTCCTTGAGAAAAGAAAATGAGAGGGAATGTTAAGAAATTGAGAGAAAATTTGATGAAAGAAATATAAAAATTTGGGGATTTAAATTTTGGATCAAATAAAATACAAATGAGAGGAGAGAGAGAATGAGAGGCTCTTAATAGTGGTCGGCCCCTTCTCCCCTTCTCCAAGTCATTTGCAAAGGTCCAAGTTACCCCTACATAGTGATTTATGAGAAATAATTAGGAAGGATAAATTTGGAAGTCTCTAACTAATTGTAATTAAGCTAATTCTCCTTAACTAATTAGTGAGAAGGTCTAATGGGCTTGGGTCCAAGTTAGGTTCACTAGTTGTCATGACAAGTCTAATTATGTGTCACGTCCCAGTCCCAAAAATACGTAGGACTAGGACACGTAAGCATGCCAGCCGCATGGATATGGCAACTCCAATATATGGAAACCAAATCCACACGTACGCTGTAATATGAATATCAAATCCACAAGTGGTATAAACATATGTCACAAGTCACAGGGTATAATCTAGATCTCATCCACGAAAATTAAATATGAATAAAATAACCAATGTCTATGAAACTAGATCTCAATAAGGAGTATCTAAGGATGATAGTTGGATGGAAACAAATCCACTACCAACTCAAATGGGAAAAGTAAATACAATATAAGTACAACACCATCAAACAATATAAGTACCAGCTATCAATCACGGCTCGAGAGAAGACGTCCACGAAGTATCTATAACCATCCAAATCTGCGCTCCTGCAAATACTCAAGAACAGGTACACCTGGCAGCAGACCAGGTCCTCAGAGGGACGTAACAAGATACAGAAAATACGAGCCAACTTGAATACAGTAAACATGCATATAATTTGAAAATAAATAAGTACGCTGTACAAGACAATCTATATGAATGCAAATGAGGACAACTTTTCGACGTATGGGCAAGGGTAGTCTACTCGATCTAAGCCTCACAACTCATGCACTCGTCCATGAACATCATCAGCCGGCATACCTCGGGGGTAGCGACCCTCGGACTCCATCAATCGACATACCTCGGGGGTAGCGACCATCGGACACGACCCACCATAGTGCGTGCTAGTGACTACGGTGTTACCAGAGTGGTTAAAGCCCATACGCCTAATGATTGTCCTCTATGATACTAAGTGTCAAGTGTATGTCAACATATCTAATATATAGTAATGACTGAAAGAAAACTACACATGCAAGAATAAACAGAAATGCAATAAATATACAGAAATATACTAAGCATGCAAAGTACTGTAAATAATTTGGCAAGGTATCTTGCCTGGGGTCCTCCTGCTGGTATGAATCAGAGTCCAAGTCACAGTCCAAATAGCCTATGTATTACAAATTCATCACGTCAAAGGATAATTTATTTTAATTTATTTAATTCTGTAATAATTACTCTAAAATCCTATTTTAATCTTATTATTCTGATTTTTAGGTTAATGCCTAAATTTTGTCCAAAGGAATTGAATTTTATCGAGACTCATGGCACACAAATCGAGGCGATCTGTTGACCGAAAAGTCAACTGACACAAACTTGACTTTCATGCATGAATTCCTGTAGATTTCAGCATCAAAAATATGCTAGAATTTACGGCTCATCCGAATTCAAATTCGTTTGGAGATTATGGCACATACAAGTTTCGTATCGTGCACCGATGGTTAAATTTTATCCTAGAAGTTCTACAGAATTAACAATATAAAAATACTTTGAAATAAATTCTGGGAAAAACATATGTCAATGATCTCGACATTAGTTTTCTGAAACTTTAAACGGTTCATGATTCTGATTCCTGGTTCTCCCGGAATCACGAAAATATCGAAACACGTCTATTTTCGGACATGCTGTGTTCTACGAATTTTCCAGAATTTAATATTAATAATTTCTTAAAACAAATTATATAATCAGAAAGGTAACCTCAATATCTTTCTAACACAAAAAACTAGGCCTCATTTGGAGTCCGGACCTATGCGCAATGACTTCTGGAAGATAAAGGAACCCTAGATGGTAATTCTCCAAAATTCGGCTGAAGAAAAACCCTAGAAATAAACTTAAACTAATATATATATAGAGGAGAGAGAAAGCAGTCGCGGCTCAGATCTTGACACGTGGCAGCCATCCAACGCTGCCCGCCCCGCAGTCACTGACAGGCGGGCCCGGCACTGTTTGCTGCGGGCGGCTGACAGGTGGGCCCCCTGTTTGCTGACTAGGCAGAAATTATTTCTTTTTGGGTTTTCTTTTTCAGAAAATAGTTTTTAATTCAGTTTTTGATAATTAACTCAAAATAAATGCTAAAATAATCATAAAATACCCAAAAAATTATATAAAATATATTTTATTATTTAGAACCTAAAATAAAAGTTTGGGATATTTTTATCTAAGTTTGAACATAAAATAAATTCTTCAAAGTCCTAGAAAATTAGTGTTACTAGTTTTTAATTAACTAAAAATTATGGAAAAATTCCAATAATCTAAAATAGCCTAAAATAATTCTAAATAAATATTTATATAAGTAAATATACTAAAAAAATTTATTTTCTAATTAACTAAGAGAATATTCTAAATAAATTCAACATCTATAATAAATATAATAATATAAAATATACATAAAATACCTATTTTGGGTGAGGGAGTTTACAATCTACCCAACTTAAAATAATTTCGTCCTCGAAATTAAAATAAGGCATAATTTGTTAAATCTTTCACATTCATACATAAGGTACGTCAATCGCAATCTCTTCCAAAAATTTAAATAACAAAATCTATTCAAATCTATCGCGATCATTTCAAAATTAAGATAATCATTGTTCAAATCAAAATTCAACCTATTGTAATCTCTTCTCACTTTTCCAACTCATCAATATCCAAATTTAAATTGAATCCATATAATATCTTCAAGATTTAAATAACCCATATCAAATTTTACCTCACGATCTCCAAGTATCATAATCTCCTCTAGAAGTAATTCGAGTCCAATATTATTCCTATTTTCACTTATAAATTTTTTTTTTGTATTCTTTAACTTTTTAAATTCCATTCACATCCTCAATATTTCAAATAGGTAGTCCAATCATCATTTTTTTTAATTTAAATCATCAAATTGAAAAATAATTTAAATGCAGTCCACCAATGTTCAAGTCTGAAATTATATATTTATCCTTCAAATTCAAATTGATGATTTTACCTTCAATACTTAAAAATTTAAATTATGTACTTAAGGTATAAATATTGGGTCCTCAATATCAAGATTTTTAAAATTCATTAATCCTCATCATCTTAGTCATTCTTCTAAAATTCTCAAAATTAAATGGCTTGAACCTCTCCCAATCTAATCTTACTCGATCACAATCTAAAAGAAATTCCTCTCGAGTTGCCAATGCACTGCTACCCAACTTAGAATTTACCCATCTATCACAGAAGGCTATATACTTTAAGAAAAATATTCTTTAATTTATTTACTCATGCTATTCAATTATCAAAGTTTTAACACCAAACATATCACCTATGATATACCCTTAATCAATTATAAAAAAAGTGTCACTAAGTCATATGATTAGCCTTATGGGGTATATCTAGTACTATCAGTGTCAACTTATACCAGCACGAGGTTTCGTCTTTCCGAAATAGGGGAAGACGGAGAGCAATAATAAAGAATTCAAGGTGAAGTTGACAGAATACGAGTACGAGGTTCAAAGAGATTAAGGAATTTGAAAAGAGAGTTGTCAGGACAGTTGTGGATTGAAATCCTATTTTTGGTAACTTCCTATTTACATGCTCGTATCAGTACAGTTATAACCGATACGATGTGTCAAACATATCTAGGGGCAAGTATATCTGTCTACTACCATATATCTCAATCCACGTAAAGTAGTCATGCAAAGAGCGAACCAAGCGCACTAAGGTTAGCTAGACCTTAATACACCGATTCTGATTAGGCAATTGTATCATTGTGTGCACCCAATAATACATATGCCATGAGCAAGCTCGATAAAAGAATAAGCTTGCAAAAACTAGGCTATAATAGCAGCATAAATCAAGGTAGTACAGAAAATATAAGTACGCTGGATTATGATAAAAGAAGGTACAAATTAATTTAATTTCGCAGAAGCAAAAACAACATAAGCAATAATAATAAAAGACCCTACAATCTCTATAGTTGTCATACTAACTCCCTGTCTAAGTCGTTAGTCGACTAAATTGGGGTATGAGCCTCTAAGTCCTATAGTCTGAATAAACACTGTCGTCTTACGCTAGCATACGACAAATGTCATTCAGTTATACTTCAATAATAGGGCAAAAGACTATGTGATGCTAGGTTGTGAGGTATACTACCCAACTTATAATAATAAACTAATACTATAATTGTCTTAAGCATACCGTAGAAACTCCTATTAAGGTCTACGAGAAGGGGTCTTGGCACTTATTAGGGTATCCTCTATACTAGGTTCAAACATTATGGTAAAACTTCTAACTAACTCTAGTAGTGTCTATACTACTCTCAAGTCTTCATAATACATCAAGGGGTAATGGTAAACCAATCTATAGAAAAGAAATTCTAGGGTTCACTAGATATTCTAAACTTAGTGGTGTGTCTATATTCCCGTTGTATTCTTAATAGGTGTGCTACCATAATCATTATCCTAATAACATGGGTTCCTATATTCTAGCAGGAGGCTATACTCAAAGAACTATTAGGGAAGCACATGAATCAAGCAGGATACAATTGTTCAAATAGAACAGATAGGAGGAAGATGAATCATAGTCAATTGTGGATGAGATCCTATACTCTAGTCCTAGGTGCAGGCTTGCTTGGTACAGTAACGTAACCGAGACAATATGCTCTCGACCTGCATGGGCCACCACATTATGCCTATAAAAAAATAATTAATACAAGTCACTCTTAACCTATAACTTACCAATAATCAAATAATTACTATAACACACTAATATAATTATTTATTCCTAAAATTATTTACCCATGCCAATTTAGGGTGACACTTCCAAGTACACTTGCTTCACCATCTTGGTGTACTGCCAGTACTCAGTGTATGAGTTGCGCTGACTGAGCACACCATGTAACACCCCATTCCGTTCTAGCGGACTGTCGTCTCAAACGGCAAAAGTGCAGCTGTCCCGACCCGCTTTGCCTCAAACGAGAAGCAAAGGATATCCAGACTTGCCCCTACAGGAACCTGGCTTAGGCTTTCAGAGGCTCGCTTAACGTATCGCTCTACCGAGGCGAATCATCGCTAAGGTGGGTGGCTACGGTGAACTTGTCTTTGCTTAGCCAGCACACAATAAAACCTGGAATATTCATGCTAGTCGCTAGGTGAATCACCCCCTGCATGCTAATAAATCCAACGCACCTAGCTAAGGGAATAATCCCAACTTGTATTGCTTATGCTAGAATATGGAAATTGAAATACTGCATATATTCAGACCCTCGCATGCCAAGTCCCCTAACGATCTAACTCTCGGTTTACCTTCGGGCCCGAGCAAACGTGTTTACTTATGCTCCTTAGAAACGCATGCTTGTCTGCTTGAATGTTGCCTGGTTTTCATCCAACCCCGGGAGACTACTAAGTAGTCATCCCGTGCATGATTGCACCTGCAAGTATCTGGGACCGTTTGGTCACCAGGCAGCCCCGAACCAGGGGAATGCATCAAGGCAAGATATTCACTGTGCAGAATCAAGATTCAAGTATCCCGTGTACTCGTGTACTCGTGTTCCCGTGCACTCGTGTTCTCGTGTTCTCGTGTTCTAGTGCACACGTATTCTCGTGTTCTCGTGTATCTCATGATAATTGGAAGACCCCAATTATGCATGTCGCGGACTAGTTCCACGGACGGTCACCGGGGCACTGGGGCCGATCCGGTCCGGATGGAGCTTATGTGTAGTCGTCGTGGTCGGGACTGGGTAGCTTGCAGCGCATCGTGTACTCTCGTAGCATGCTATCCTTGTCCTCGACTACGTCCATAAATGGCTATGCCAGCGACTTCTATTCATATAGATAAGTCATCCTCACTTAGCGGCTATCCGCGTGCGAGTCACTGCATCGCATCAAGAAACAACTGAACACCTGAACGATCATGATATAAATGACCCAACGTGTTTGCATATGCTATTGCCCCTGAATGTTTATACATGCCCGTGCTTGAATTAACAATGTTTGCCTTGGACAGGAAAGGTAAAATGGTAAGTCTTGTCGTATTTCCTCTCATGTCGCACGGCGCACTGCCACACGAGTTAGACTATTCAATATTTGCATGAAACTGATCCTAAGGCAACTAGAAAGATAACTTAATAGTTGTGCACGAAACCTGTATTACGTATTTGGATTTGTCGAGCGGGCGAGTAGCTTCCCCACCAGTGTAGTCATTGTACTGATAATCCACCTGTTTGTATGCAGTGTGCGGGAGAACCTCATTCCATGCGGATGCCTCCTTCGTGCGTGCTTAGGCGTGGAGATCACTCTGAAGCAACGGTGCGTCCAGAACAGAAGCACATATACAAGACATAATATTGTGAACATCGCCTGATTATCGCCTGTACAATCATTCCATAATTGTAGCCACTTGGCACGCTTTTACTGTTTCAGAGAGAGAGGCTTGAGCGACTTGTAATCTCGGCTATACGCTGCCTGTAACACTTGTTCATATCAATAAAAGAGCTTGCTTTACTTCAACTTGTGTTTCAATGCTTCTGCTATATTGTCGACTTTCAATGCTTCTGCTATATTGTCGACTCAGTGAACATGTTACCGATCGCTTATGCGTTTATGACTCCGCTGCACTCGAACAATGAACCACGGCCTTGCACGGGCGTGGCTCACGCTCGTGCGGCATCACGCCGGGATGGGTCAAGCGATCGTTCCGCGGGAGCGCTGGCGAGGGTGATTCCCGCCTACCGGGAACTGCCGATTTGCCTGCGGAAGATCGGGGCGTGACATGTTGGTATCCGAGCCTGGCTTCTACGCCTTTGGACTTCGATTCGATATCTCTGTTTCGAAAGCTCGTTCGTGGGTTACGTGCACGCTCTCTCTCAATGCCTCGATGGGATGTTCCAACAATAAGTCTAAATACTTTCAAAATACGTTTTGATTGATATGCTTGCTTGTATGATGCTGTGCTGCGAGTGGCCTTTATGCCAACCTATGCGAACCCTTGAGAGTATCGCTAGTAGCTTGTACGATTTCACTAACTCTAAGTTTGGTTGAATGCATCTATTCGAGGGACGCCTTGAACTAGTGCACCATCCAAGACTTAAGAAAAGGTGAAACTCGAGTGCTAAGACTTCGCTATCACTAAGCTGGTTGACGTGCTCATGCTAGAGGGGCCCTTCGAAAGTGCGCACGATCCAGTCTAAGCGATATGCTGATTTTGACGCTTGTGCAAGTGAATATCTAAATAAACAAGTACAACGACTTGTCTAGGATTGCCTTTACCCTAGATTACTACTTTTCCTCAGTAAGTCTCGAGGATGAGACTTTTTCTGAGTTGGGTAGGATATAACACCCCATTCCGTTCTAGCGGACTGTCGTCTCAAACGGCAAAAGTGCAGCCGTTCCGACCCGCTTTGCCTCAAACGAGAAGCAAAGGATATCCAGACTTGCCCCTACAGGAACCCGGCTTAGGCTTTCAGAGGCTCGCTTGACGTATCGCTCTACCGAGGTGAATCATCGCTAAGGTGGGTGGCTACGGTGAACTTGTCTTTTCTTAGCCAGCACACAATAAAACCTGGAATATTCATGCTATTCGCTAGGTGAATCACCCCCTGCATGCTAATAAATCCAACGCACCTAGCTAAAGGAATAATCCCAACTTGTATTGCTTATGCTAGAACATGAAAATTGAAATACTGCTTATATTCAGACCCTCGCATGCCAAGTCCCCTAACGATCTAACTCTCGGTTTACCTTCGGGCCCGAGCAAACGTGTTTACTTATGCTCCTTAGAAACGCATGCTTGTCTGCTTGAATGTTGCCTTGTTTTTATCCAACCCCGGGAGACTACTAAGTAGTTATCTCGTGCATGATTGAACCTGCAAGTATCCGGGACCGTTAGGTCACCAGGCAGCCCCGAACCAGGGGAATGAATCAAGGCAAGATATTCACTATGCAGAATCAAGATTCAAGTATCCCGTGTACTCGTGTACTCGTGTTCCCATGCACTCGTGTTCTCGTGTTCAAATGCATGCATGTTCTTGTGTATCTCATGATAATTGGAAGACCCTAATTATGTATTTCGCGGACTAGTTCCACGGACGGTCACCGGGGCACTGGGGCCGATCCTGTCTAGATGGAGCTCGTGTGTAGTCGTCGTATTCGGGACTAGGTAGCTTGTAGCGCATCGTGTACTCTTGTAGCATGCTATCCTTGTCCTCGACTACGTCCATAAATGGCTATGCCAGTGACTTCTGTTCATATAGATAAGTCATCCTCGCTTAGCGGCTATCCTCGTGCGAGTCACTGCATCGCATCAAGAAACAACTAAACACCTGAACGATCATGATATAAACGACCCAACGTGTTTACATATGCTATTGCCCCTGAATGTTTATACATGCCCGTGCTTGAATTAATAATGTTTGCCTTGGACAGGGAAGGTAAAATGGTAAGTCTCACCGTGTTTCCTCTCATGTCGCACTGCCACACGAGTTAGGCTATTCAATATTTGCATAAAACTGATCCTAAGGCAACTAGAAAGACAACTTAATAGTTGTGCACGAAACCTGTATTACGTGTTTGGATTTGTCGAGCGGGCGAGTAGCTTCCCCACCAGTGCATTCAATGTACTAATAATCCACCAGTTTGTATGCAGGGTGCGCGAGAACCTCGTTCGGTGCGGATGCCTCCTTCGTGCGTGCTTAGGCATGGAGATCACTCCGAAGCAATGGTACATCCGGAACAGAAGCACATATACAAGACATAATGTTATGAACATCGCCTGATTATCGCCTGTACAATCATTCCACAATTGTAGCCACTTGGCACGCTTTTACTGTTTCAGAGAGAGAGAGGCTTGAGCGACTTGTAATCTCGGCTATACGCCGCCTGTAACACTTGTTCATATCAATAAAAGAGCTTGCTTTACTTCAACTTGTGTTTTAATGCTTCTGCTATATTGTCGACTCAGTGAACCTGTTACCGATCAATAACCACAGAGTCGCACAGATTGTCCAACTGCTCCTCCCCCTTTTTTTAGTTCACTGCTACCTAATATCAATGTACAACAGTGCACTAATACAATGTGTTATTCCTGAGCCAATACTCCACTTTATTCCCCATTGATACAACACAGCACCACTAAGCTCCCCAAACTCTGAACACTTGTATATAGTTGTATATGTACTACCACAACACAGGTACTATCATCACTCCCCCCTTTTAACAGTTAACACCAATGCAAATATTTTATATAGGCACACACCCGCACATAATATGAATATATAATTTTATAAGACACCAACCTATATACATATCCATGTCATAACACATTTGGATACACACTCTAAAGCATTGAATCAAACACTTAGTATGCATATGTAAAATACTCTATGATACGCACCCAAAAGATATGCCCAAACTCCTAATTCTCTATTAATAATTATAATACATATCAATTATATATATATATATAATATAATTTCCTACAATAGAATTTGGAGTAAAATTCACTAGTATGCACAAAACCCCCATAATGGACCTCGTATCACAACGTATCTCACCGTATCATGATACACCAAACTCGTATCCAATTGTGGATACGTATCTAATCTCATACACTCAATCTAAGTCTAATTAGATCTAATTGACCTAATGACAAACACTTTGTGCACCAATCTCAAAATTCTCTCAAATTGGGCACAACAACCTATGTAGAAATCACAATAAAGGTCAATTGGGCCTAGAACTTCTTCTTATGGGTAGTCCTAAGCATTGGAAGAGTTCCTAATGGCTAAATGCATAAATTAGAGTCTAATTAAAAATAAAATTCATATTTATATCTATTGGGAGATTGATTTCCAATACAACTCAAGAAGGACATAATAGGACATAAGCTCCTTGGCAATTCCTCCTTATCCAAGTGCTCCTTGCAATCCAAGCTCCAATGCTCCTTAGATGATGAATTTGGAAGGAAATAAGAATAATTTAAGAGAAATTAGTGGAGGGATGAATCAATTTGGGAAAGAACTAAATTGGAGATCTAAAATAAAATAAATTATGGAGAGGAGAGAGAAAAGCCTCCCTAAGTGGCCGGCCCCCTCTTTTTCCCTTTCCAAGCAACACTAAAAGTCCACTATACCCCTACTAGTTAGTTATGAGAAAATAATTAGGAGAGCTATATTAGGAAGCTTCTAATCTAATAAAAATTAATCTAATCTCCTTAATTAACTAAGGGAATGAGTCTAGTAGACCTAACCCAATATTGGGCTCAAATTGTCATCACAATCTAATTGGGTCCATTAATGATAAGTCCAATAATTAGACTAGCCCACTAAATAATAAATAAATATCATAACACAATATAAATAATTAGTAGCACAATATATAAATAATAAATCACTAAATATAAAATATGCTAAATGACAAAAATATCATCATCTAGAAAAGTAGTAGTGACACAATCTTCTGTCCAGACAAAATTCACATTCTTCCTGGTCAGCCGAGTCATCGGTTCTGCAATCTTGGAGAAGTCATGTACAAATCTCCTGTAATAACCTGCCAGCCCCATAAAGCTCCTAATCTCTACTACAAACTCGGAGTAGCCCACGATTCCACTGCTGAAAATTTATTTGGGTCTACTGAGATCTCTTCCCAAGTCACCACATGTCCAAGGAATTCAACATTGTCAAGGAAGAACTCACACTTTAAAACCTTTCCATAAAGCTTCTTCTTCCTGGGAGTCTCCAGAACTATCCTTAGGTGCTCCTCATGCTCCTCCGGGCTCTTCGAATAAACCAGAATATCATCAATGAATACCACCACAAACTTATCAAGGTACTGGTGGAACACCTTGTTCATCATATTTATGAATACCGTTGGGGCATTGGTCAACCCATACAGTATCACCATGAACACAAAGTGGTCATAACGAGTCCGAAAAGCTGTATTCAGAATATCCTCCTTCTTTATTTTTACCTGGTGGTAGCTTGACCTCAAGTCTATCTTTGAAAATACCTTCGCTTCATTCAATTGATCGAAAAGATCATCTATCCTCGACAGCTGGTATTTGTTCTTGATAGTGAGGTTGTTTAGAGCCCTTTAGTCGATACACATGCGTACTGACCCATCCTTCTTCGGTACAAATAATATCGGAGCATCCCACGGTGATGAACTAGATCTGATGAAGCCCTTATCCTGCAACTCATCTATCTGCTTCTTCAACTCTACCAGTTCAGTGTTAACTCTATAGACGTGTTGAGATACCGGCTATGCGCCTAGTACAAAATCTATAGAGAATACCATATTCGGTCTGGCGGCAACCCCTGCAACTCCTCCAAAAAAATAGCCACAAATTAAGCTATCAACGGATGTGGTAACTCCTTCTCTTCCACCAAAGCTCCATAGATGGCATCCTCTCTCTGCTCTGCTGCTTCTCTGGCAATCGCAAACTCTGGCTCTCCTGGGGGTCTAAATAACACCATACCTCCACGACAATCTATACTAGCATGGCGCCTACTCAACCAATCCATCCCGAGTACAATATCGTAGCTCGAAAGTGGCATTACGAGTAAGCACGCACTCAACTTCCGTCCTCCTAGTGTAACTCTCATATCCTTGAAAATATCACTAACCAGGATGATGCCACTGCCAGTCATGGTCTTGTAAGTCTTAGTCAAAGGATCAGCCTCTAAACGATGCTTAAGAGCAAAAGATACAGATACAAAACTATGGGAAGCACCGAATCAAATAAAGCTAATGTTGGAATATAATCAAGAAGAACTGAACCTAATATCACATCTTCCACCGGCTCGGTCTCCTCGACCGTCATGGCGAATGCACGCCCCTGCTGTGCACCTCTCTACTGTTATTGGTGTTATACAAACCTCTGCTGATATGTCTGCAATGGAGGTCCTCTCTGCTGACCCGCAAGTGGCCTTGTTGGTGCTCTCTAAACTTGGGCTGCTCTGTAAGCTGAAGGACGAGGAGATATGGGACAATCCCTCATCTAATGTCCCTCTGCGCCATAATACAAGCACATTCCCAACCTCATCCTACAGACCTCCCAGATATGGCCTATCTTATTATAAAAGTGACAGGTGGAATTCTGTTAAACCCGTCTTTGTTGCTGCTGTTGTGGCACTTGCTAAACTGGTGTCCGAACTGGAGCCTGGAATTGCTGCGACAGAAAAGTCCTCTGCTGCTGAAAATTGGGTAGTTTGGCTGGAACAACACTGCTGCTAGATCCTCCCAATACATCGCTCTCTCTCTTGGACTTGAGCTCCAAGTTATCATCTACCCTCTGGACATCCATCACCATCTCCTCGAATGCCACAGTGCGATGACCCTGGTGAGAGATTTGATCTCCCTGATCAAACCCTTTCAGAACTTCCTCTCTCTCTCGCTGGGGGGTTCTGCACCTCCACAAATCTAGCTAATCTACAAAACTCAGCGGCGTACTCGTCCACCGTCATACTCCCCTGACGAGGTCCTGGAACTGGCTCTCTAGGAAACTCAGAGCCACGTCCGAAAGAACTTCTCCTTAAAATGCTCTTTAAAAGCATCCTAAGTCAATCTTGGCACCGTGATCCTCGGGTTTGTAAGGAACCATGTCAGGGCAATATCAAACATATGGCTGGCCGCTGCCTCCACCTGTAAACTCTCCAATATCTGTGTCATTTGCAGGTTCCTCTCTATGTCCTCGATCCAATCATCGGCGTACAAGATTCCCTCTGTGCCCTTGAAGTCCTTGGACATCATCCTCTTAAAATCAACAATGGTACCTGACCTCAGTTGGTGTGGGACGGGATGAGACGGTACGATCTGCGGCAGGACAAGCACTACCTTATTCCATAGCTGCTAGCGCTAACTGGTGGGCACTCTCGATGCCCTGACGTAGAACATCTGTCTACCTCTTCTGTGCTACCATCATCTCCCGGAACATGGGAAACATTTGCGTCCCGTCTGCTGGCATGGGTGATGGGGATGGAAGGTCCTCCGCGACTGCTGGAACAGCCCTCGGAACTGGTGGAGGGGCACCGCCAAAAGATGTTGAAGCCCCCATCTGAACCGGTGAGACAATACTCTGAGCTACAGAAGGTGGAATAGTAGCTGCCCTCCTAGGAGGTGGTGAAGTAGACGACCACGATAAAACTATGCCAGAGCACTGTGACCGGGTCTTCGACGGCATCCTGAAGGCAGATTTAAAACAAAGGAATCAATAAGGTACAAGATACGATATCATCAAAGAAAGATAGTTATATTCAAAGAAAGTATTTGTTCAAAATGATAAGGATAGCAACATTAATAGATTGAAAATGTTTTATAGTTATGATGGAGTATACTCCCATCCTATATAATGTATCCTATAGTAGGCTTGTAGTAGAACTCCAGGTCTGAGCATTATTACCTTGAACTTCATGGGCCACCATAAAAACGTGTTACGACCCACACCCGGTACAAGGGTACGGGTTCGTCGGTACGTCCAGCCTAGGCCACAACATCAACGGTAGAATGTTGTCTAGGTCTCAATACTATCTAAATATATCACACAATATATATTTAACTGTTAAGATATCTCAACTCCAAATGGAGAAAAAAATAGTAATCAATACTCAATCACAATAAAACTAGAGAAAGATGTAGCACAAAATGGAATAGAAGAAATATAATCACAAGTCACAAATACAACTCATATCCAAGTCTAATACACTAGCACAATAGTCTCAAATATAATACATGCCAAATGTCTACACTGAGACATAACCAATCCAATAGTCTAAATATCTACAACTAGCTGATCATCTTCCGGTATTGGCTCCTCCTGAGCCACTGTCTCCAACTCTACTCCCACTACGTCCTGAGGTCCATAGTGATTAGGATATCAGTCATCTAAATCATCTGAAAAATATATCTAGTCAGTATTGGAGTGAAGCACACCTCTAACAGCAGTTGCAAATAAATTATAAAGACTATGTAACAGTAAATAGAGATAATATACAAGATAAATAGAGCATGAGCAGAAAATTTACAAAAAATGGAAATGCTGTAAAAATTACAAGAGAGATGATCCTCATATACAAGAGTCAGAAATACAATTAACTAAGTGAGTGAGTACTAGCTTCGACATGTGATCGACTTGAAAACTTGTACAGGAATTATGGCCTGGCTAATCATTCGCGAAGTGTATAATTAACACTAACAGGGAACTTGTACAAGAATACTCGTACATGGTGGGTATGATCACACATCTAACTAACACTCCCCAACCCCCGACTGATATAGTGGATCCAACCATGGCACATTACGACACGGGATTATCTGAGAAGGTATCTAGTCTCCCCAGGAATCAGTGTCCATACAAGTATAAGAGCAACTGGGCATATATAGGATACGTCAGGAACTACCAAGAATAACATCCCATGACAGGATCCATAAAATACCAATCTGTGTAACCATATGTCAAGAAGTCAAGGATATCTACACTAAATACAAGAAACATAGAAGATGTCATAAATAAAAAACTATCAGAGAATGTACTCGCCTCTTGTCCCGAGCAAATAATATAACTCGGTGCTCAAGATGGTATCACACAGACCTATATATGAAATATCAAGTCATTGGGTGTAAGGAAATGATAAATATGTTAAAAGAGTCAAAATATGCTTTCTAGGCCATTTCTAGTCAAACTAGGTCTATATCTTGCAATACTATGTTTGCTGGGTTGTACTAAGGTATACAAGTCCACACTAGTCTTATACTAGTTATACTAGCTAATATCTAACCAATATTAGCTATACTAGATACTACTAGTATATAAATAACTCATATATATTGGTACCACAATAATATCTTGACCCATGCTAAACTTGATATTACCAATACCAAAACCTTAGTCACTACTTAAGCTTACCAATAGCTATTACCTTATCTAACCTCACTGCACTTGATACCTCCAAAGTGTTGCTACTGCTTGCACCGATTATATCAGAGAATCCCTCTTTACTACTCAAGCCCAACTTACCTGCACACACCTAATATTCCATATCTCAAATACCCTGACCCTTTACCTCATTCTAATACCCTCGGGTATCAATGTGATACCCAACTCTCTATACACTCAAAGACATCAATCATCTACCCTACTAACCCACATTGGTTCATTGGTACCTAATTCACATTATACAATGCTACTGATATCATACTTAGCATCAGTCAACTGTCAACAGTCCCGGATAGAGATAATTCTCATATATCTATTATTACTTCCCACTAGCCATATCACTGCCATACAAGTCCTATTACTACTGCCAACATCCGACCCTTAATTTCTACAGCAGCAGTAATATCACTCAGAACACACCACTGCACAATACAGTTCCTCGCTCCCTCCAACTGCCCACACAAGCAGCGAACCCTTTGTGCACAAGTCTGCAAAAAATACTGCCTTCACTACAGGTGCCTGGCCTATATTACCAAGTGTTTGCAGATACACTACACTCCTCCTTTTCTAGAACAGACCCACTGCTTACAGTGTACACACACACCTTGCTCCTCCCTCATATGCCTTCATATGTGTTGTTACTTATTGCTAACTCCACATCCGTTTTGATCTTCCCTCCTCACACTGCTGATACATACCTCAACTGATACATGGTTATCAGTTTCCCAATACAGTTGTTGTTGTCATATACCTCCTCTATGCTACTACTGCTGCATACCACTCTCAAGACAGCACCTATTGACACATACACCCACAAGCACATGCCTGAGCCACTGATGTTGCACTCCTCACTAACAATTCAAGGATACTAACATGTATCATTGATACATGTCTCAATGAAGCTCCCCAAAGCCCCACACACAAACACAACACTCACAATCACCAAAACACAAGCAGACACCACTCTCAAGACTTACACACAAAACTGGAACCAAACTCCCCCACACAGAGTACACAAACACTCTCTTACACAATACACTAACAATACACATATGTATTAACCCAAATACTTGGTATGCAATATATGATACTCTATGATACGCTCTCTAAGGAATTGTCAAAACCTCCAATGCTTTATAACTATCATTCAAAGATATCAAATATACATATACATAACTAATGCAACTAGTTATAAAGAAATTTAAAAGTAATTACATCATTATTCACGATTCCTCCAAAATGAGTCTTCGTGTCATAGCGTATCACAAAATACCATGATACGCTCTACTCGTGTCTAATTTTGGACACGTATCTAGTCCCACACTATCAATATAAGTCTAACTAGGCCTAATTGTCTTAATGATAAACACTTGATCCACCAATCTCAGAATTTTTCCAAATTGGTACACAAATCTTAATGTAGAAGTCACAATAGGGGTCCTATGAACCTAATTCTTGTTTCTATGGGTAGCCCTAAACCATGAAAGATTTTCTAATAGTCAAATGCATGAATTAGAGTCTAAATTGAAGAAAACAAAAAATCAGAATTATACCTATTGGAAGATGGATTCCCAATGAATAGCTCAAATGGACACATTTTGGACACAAGCTCCTAGTCAACTCCTTCTCTAAATGCTCCTTGTAATCCATCTTCAACGCTCCTTAGATGATGTAAATGAAAAGAAATGAGAGTTAATTGGATAAATTTGGTGGAGGGATGAAGTGATTTGGGGAAGACACAATTAGGGATCTAATTTGGAGTGAAATAAAGTAGAGAGGGAGACCCTCCTATAGTGGCCGACCTCCTTTCTTCTCTCCCAAGCAACTACACAATGTCTAATACACCCCTACTAGTTAGTTATGAGAAATTAATTAGGAGGTCCATATTAGGAAGAATCTAATTCAAATAAAAATTAATCTAATATCTCTAATTAACTAAAGGGAATGAGTCTAATAGATCTAGTCCAATGTTGGGCTCAATGTGTCATGACAAGTTCTAATGGGTCCACTAATGTCAAGTCAAAACAGATAGGCTACCCTACTAACTAATAAATAAATAGCACAACATAATATAAATAATTAGTAGCACAATATATAAATATTTACTCACTAAATATAATAAATAAAAATTTATAAAAATACCCTCATCTAGAAATATGGTAGTGACAGCAAGGAGAATGGATTTGAAAAATATACTTGTTGTACATCTTATTTTACTCTACTGGAGATGGAGAAGAATATGCCGTGCCTAGACATAATACTTCTTAAGGGATTTGCCGTTGATATGCATCATTATCAAATCTCCATTAGGCTTAGCGAGCATGTAGGCTCTGTTGAAGAATATTGTCTCTACCACATAAGGACCTTCCCATTTAGCTTGAAATTTATCTTTGCTCTTATGGGTTGTGATTATAGGTCTCCTTACTGTAATGACCAATTCACTGACCTGGAATATTCTTTTCTTGACTTTTCGATTAAAAGCTCTGAAAATGGATGCTTGGTATAGCTCAATACATTGTTAAGCGTGCAGGAGCTTTCATCCAATGCTTCTAATTCTTGCAAGTGCAATCTATCATTATTCTCTACTGTTAGATCATTAGCAATAGCTACTCTGAGAGAAGGTATCTGAATTTCTAGCGTGTCATGCCCCAGTCCCAAAAATACACAGGACCAGGCCACGTGGCAATAGCCAACTGTCACGTCTCCGAGGATATCCCAATTTAATGGATCCTAGCGAAGAGTGCTACGCTGTCCTAAAATACTAACATGTCCAGTATCAATCAACAACAGGTAATCTAATCTCATCTACAATATAAACAGCAAGAATGTACTAATAATAAATGCTGGAAGATAAATGCCAGTCTTAAAATATTATAGTACAACCAAGAAGTCTGGTGGGAACAAACCCACTACTAGGACGATAATAAAGTACTGAATGACAGATAAAAGAGTAATGATTAGGGCATCGGCTGACTAGATAATGATGCTCTCAATCCTAGGCAGAAGGTCTACCAATTGATTATGGAAACTCTGACGGTAGCACCTCTAGCTCCTCCTCGGTAGCGTACCCCGTCTCCTGTCCTGGGCCGTACACTGTGGGGTAATATGCCTCATCCAAATCTGGAAAGGTACCAGGTCCTCAGAGGGACGTAACAAGATACATAGAAGCATGCCATATATAAATACTAAATAAAATAAATAAAAGGGTGTGCTAACCATCTAAGTGAATACAATGTGAGGACAACTTTGGTACGTATGGGTAGGCGTAGGCATAACGTCCAACACCCCAAAGAGTGTGGCAGCAGTGCAGTATATCGTCCATATCGCTCCGAAGAACGTGGTAGCAGTGTAAAGGGAGTCATTGGATTCGTGGCTCCTCTGGATACTACGGATTCTAATGTGTGTATCCCATATGCCTACTAGCGTCCTCCCCACCCAATGTAGATACACAAGTCGAATACTCGACGTGCACACCACGTATCTATATGCCAAGTCTCTACTAATATAAAATCCTGAATTACGTACTAATCGTGATGCATGTCATACGCACCGATAGCTAGTCGAGTACGCGAACGCGTATCCCAATATGAATTTGTCACAGTAAAACGTGTAAGAGTGTCAGGTCTCGAAAGATATCAGAGTATCCTCCAATAGGGTGAGTCTGCTAATGACTAGGTCAAGTACACTAATCATCGACGCATCCGTCGACTGCACCCGAGTCAATCTCGGACGCGCACAGTTGTATAAAGAAAGCAACAAGATAATAATATAACATATGCATAATTTAAATTAAACAGTAAATATGGCAAGGTATCTTGCCTGGGTCCTCAAGCTGGGAATGCCAATAGCCTGCTCCTACAGTGTCTCATGTCTGATCCAATGACCCTAAACACACAATATAATATAGCAAATACTGTTATCAGACACTAAGCAATACATACACAACTATGACGTTGCTCTTAGGTACTGTCGCAAGTTCACGGCTGATCAAATATAGCGTCACGTGAGCACGTAGCTAGGGTATACACGTGCTCTGTCCTCAGTTACCGTGTACCTCATGACAGTAAAATACTAACGCCATGGTCACCAACTAATTACGTTTAGTATAATTACTGGTCCTTATTTCCCATATTAAGCATACTTGTCGATGTCTAGGTTTTATTGATAAATTATAAATCTTTAATAACAAGTCCTGCTATTAGGGCATTTACTAGTTATTAATTACTAACGTATTAATCATTAGGTAATCTGATTAAGTATACACACATTTACAATTAGGGTTTTGAATTAACTACCTCATGTCCAGGAAATGACATGTCACGAAGACACAACGCTATGCAACTATACGACGATATCATGAAGAAGAGGGGAATTTAGGTGGTTACCTAGGCGTGGCTGACTAGAGAGGGGCATGTGCTCATCGATGGTGCGTACTCCAGCGAGGGCACGGCTTCGGTCGACGACCAGCAAGGTAGCAGCGGCTGTGGCAGCAACTGCAGTAGGTGCAGCCGCGGCAGCAGCAGCCTTGGCAGCGACGGTTGCTGGGCTGAGGGCGGGGCAGAGATGGTTGTCAGGTCGCGGAAGGTGGTGCTCCGCCTGACAGTGGTGGTTGGGGGTTCTGGAGACGATGACCGGGGCTGGGGCAGTCGGGTTTTGATGGAAGGTCGATGGCGGCGGTTGCAGGCGGCCTGAGGGGAGGGGTCCGGTGGTTAGGTGGGGTGCAGGCGACGGTCGTGGCAGTGGGGGTGGCAGCCTGAGGTGGTGGTGGGGTGTTTGTGAAGTCGGAGAAGGGATAGGGTTGCTCGGGTTTGAAAGGAAAAGCTCGGCTAGGGTTGCTAGGTGTTAAGTTTTAGGGTTTCATTAGGAACAAGTGTGTATTTATATAGGAGGGAATTATATGGGCTAACCTCAGGTTTTGGGGCCGGTCTGGACCCTTGGGGATGGGACTGGTCTACATAAAAGGGTGTACATGTGTTCGGTTAGGTCTTGCTTTGGGTAAAAATTGGCCTCTAATTTAGATTAATTAAAAATAATGCGCACGGCGTTCTTAACTGGATTGGTAGCACATGGAATTAAAATTTGGTGGGACACGAGGGTCAGATGGGTAGTCTGGCATGTCTAGGAAAAGTATATTTATTTAGTTTGAGGGTGACTACTAGTGTAGCATCCCAAACATATAAGCAACAGTGAGGTGTATTAAGCCATAAAATTGTTGTACATTAATAATACTTGCATCCAATTATATCCTAGTCCCTCAATCTAAATTACTTAAATCCTAAATTGGTCGAGGGGGTTTATAGAGCGGAAGAACTACTTCACATTCGTAGACTAGAGAGAATGGTGTACAACTAGGTAGAGTTCGAACTGTTGTACGATAAGCCCATAAATACTCCCGCACTTTTTATTCCAATCGTGTTTGTTGGATGAGACATACTTTTTAAGGAGTTTGATTATGGTCTTGTTGAAGGCTTCCGCTAAGCCGTTGGCTTATGGATTGTAAGCTGTAGATGCTATATTCTGGACTTAATTCTTGTCACAGAACCGATAAAACGCTTGACTGGCGAATTGTGGCCCATTGTCATGTATTATCCTACGAAAAACACCGAAACGATAGATAACATGGTGTTTGACGAAGCTAATTATGTTGTACATTTTTACTTCGATAAATAGGACTGCTTCTGCCCATTTGGAGAAGTAATCAGCAATTGTAAGTATGAATCGATGTCCTCTAGAAGAAGATGGGCAGATTCGACCAATAATATCCATTCCTCATGCTTCAAAAGGCCAGGAGGCAGCTTTGGGGTGTAAGAACTCTGTTGGTTGGTGGATAAAATTAATATAAATTTGACATGATCTGCATTTGCGAGCGTAATCTATGGCATCTGCTACCATGGTGGGCCAATAATAACCCATTCTCCTGAGGCGGCCTTGTAATTTAGGACCTGGCTGATGTTGTCCACAGATGCCATCAAGAGCTTCATGGAGTGACTATCTTGCTTTAGGGTTGGAAAGACAACGTAGCAGCAATCCCTCATAAGAACGACGATATACTGTTTTGGATAAGGCATCATAGTAGAATCGGAGTGAGCATATTTTAATAGAAGTAGTTTCTTTCGGATCTTCTGGAAGAATCTCATAAGCAGCTTTGTCTATAAAAATGGTCTCTCCAATCTTTATCCATAGAAGTTGAAACTATAACATAACTCTGTTCAATGTGCATGTTATTTTTTGTACAAAACAACTCTCGAACTGTTAGCATAATTGAATGTCATCTCTTTAGGGGAACGACCAATGATGCTACTAGGCCAGCCAAAGCATCTGCTTCCATATTCTGTAACCGAGGCACATGCTCGATGAAGAATCCTTTGAAAATAAAAGCCAGTTCGATTGCCGCTTGATGATAAGGGATGAGGTCTTCATGTCGAACCCCATACGCTCCCCTGATCTGATTGACTTTCACATTGGAATCTCCGTAGAATTCAAGATATTCTATGTCTAATTGTTTGGCTAATTGGAGACCAATGAGTAGAGCATTTTATTCTGCCATATTATTGGAACATGGTTCACTAAGAGAATATGCTCGATGAATAAGTAGTTTGGCATGAGATACTAGGACTATGCCCACTCCAGCTACTATGTTATCTTTAGGTCCTATTCTTGATGCGACATCAAAGAATAGTTGTCAGGTGTCATCTCTCATCGCCATATTAGACTCTAAAACTTTATCTGGGATGTCGTCGTACAGTTTGGAAGTTTCCGGTATAGGATGAGCTGCTAGAAAATTAGCTAGCACCTGACCCTTCACTGCTTTTTACGGGACATAGACCATGTCATAAGGCGATAGCAACATTGCCCATGTAGCTAATCGAGAATTGAGTATGCTCGGCTTGGTCATCAATACCTGGAGGGGATTCACTTTGGATAAGACATGAATGGTTAGACCCGACACATAGTATCGCGTCTTTTGAATAGCAAACATCAAGGCGAGGCATTCTTTTTCCACAGGATTATATCGATGTTCAGCACCGACCATCATGCGACTAAGATAATAGATCGCATGTTCATGGCCTTCGTTACTCTTTTATGCAAGAAGAGCTCATAGGGAGTGATCATTGCTCGAACATACATCAAAAAAGGCTTCCCTACGCTCGGAGACACCAGAACTGGCGGATTTGTGAGATATCATTTGATGTCGTCGAATGCTTGTTGACATGCTTTATTTCAGACAAAGGAAACGTATTTCTTCATTAACTGAGTGAAGGGTCAAAATCGTCCCGAGAGATTGGAGATGAACCTCTTGATGTATGCCAGACGGCCTTACAGACCACAAAGTTCTTTGAGATTGTGTGGAGACTGCATTTTGAGGATAGCTTTGATTTTATCAGGGTCAATATGAATACCCTTGGAAGTTATAACAAATCCGAGGAACTTGCCACTAGAGACTCCTAGAAAGGATTTAATTGGATTCATCTTCAATTGGTGGTGGCGCATCAATTTGAACACAGTCTTCAAATCTTGAAGATGATCATCTTTAAGATGACTCTTGACAACAATATCATCCACGTAGCATTCAACTGTCTTCCGTAATACTTCTGGAAAATTATACTTATGGCTCGTTGATACGTTGCTCTTGCATTCTTCAAGCCAAAGGGCATGACTGTATAGTAGTATACTCCTAGTGGTGTACAGAAAGAGGTATTTTTTGTCACCAGGCGATATCTTAATTTGATTATATCCCGAGAATACATCCATGAAGACATACGTTCAAAGCCACATGTATTGACGATCATGACATCTATGATGGGGAGAGAAAAGTCATCTTTTGGACAGGCCGAGTTTAGATCTCGATAATCTATGCAGACCCGGTCCTTCCCATTTTTTTTTATGACTGGAACGATATTGGCTACACAGTTGGGATGCTGCTCTTCTTGAATGAAGACACATGCTATGAGTTTCTTGACTTATGCTTTAAATGCATCTATCATATCCGGACGGAATCGTTATTGTTGCTGTTTCAACGGCTTAGCATTCGGAAGAATATTGAGCTTGTGTGTGGCTATTTAAAGATCCAGGCCAGGCATTTCCTCGTAACTCCATGTGCAGACATAAATATACTCCTTTATCAGCTGGACTAAAGCTTGTTTATCTTCTTCAGGAAGACTCTTGCTAATAAAGATTGGCCTTGGGAAAGATTTTTGTCCTACATAAATTTGGACTACTCATCCTCTGGGTGGTTCACGTTGCTCAAACCGAAGCTCCCATTGAGTATCCAACTGTTGTGCCCATAGATCATTCTCGAATGATTCCAATGGTTCAACGTCTTTATCATCCGTTGACACCATATTTACATAGAAAGCCTGTTTGAATACGCCACACATGCTTTCGTCAGAATCCCATAATGATGAATCAGAGAAATGAGAATGTGTCTCTTCTTTAGATTCTGAACTTTCAGGACTTGTTGATGGTGTAACATATCACAAACCATGACCATTCTGCTGGTAGTATATTTTTGGCTTGCCTTTTGGAGAGAAGTGACGTATAGGAGTCTGTCTGTCTGTCTTTTCCATAATTTAATCCCAAATTAAACTTTAAGTTTTAGCCCATCCCTTGCATAATGTTCTTGACTGGTTATCTATAACGATAAGGTTGTATCTTTCCAATATCTTTGTCAGAATCATTAGTCTGCGGGACTCTTTTGTTTCTAGCTTTGCCAAAAACTATCTGATGTTGTATGTCCTATCTTGTTGGGACTATGAAGTACGCATCCTCATATGGTTCATTTAATGAACTATATTGAAATGGTGATGCCACGGGTATGGTTAGAGGTTCGTGAAGATGAAGTGACTCTAAGAATTTTTTAGCAAATGATTCAACATCAATGTAGTGTGAAGTAGTGTCTTCTTTATTCATGAAATACAAGATCTCTTATTCTTCCACATAGTCAACAGAAACTTCAACCTTGACAGGAGGCTTAGCAAGATTGATGACTAGGGGTTGATTTACTGATGTTGGTTGCTTGTTATGACGAAGGTCGATTACAAGTGGCTCATTCTTCAGTGTCGGTTGTTCATTGCGTCAAAGTTTAATGACCAATGGAGGTGACTTGCTCAGGTTGATGACGAGAGGCTTCAAAGGAGTCGGACGAATAGTACGTCCTTTGACTCAGATCATCAAAGGCACTTCATTTTGGATATTTTAAGCTTCATAACCAGCTTGATTAGCTTCTTCTTTCGAGGTATTTTTGGCTTCATCTAAAGATTGATCAACCTATTCTTTCATATACTTCGGTGTATAGAGTGCAGAGTCAGAGAAATATGCTTTGATACCTTTGAATGAGTTGAGGTCAACTACCTCTGTTTTGACTTCTCCCCGACTATCCATATATTTGAAGCATTAGTGCAGGAAGGAAGGTATAATTTTATGCTCGTGTATCCATAGCCACCCCAGTAAAACATTATAGGATACGTTAGAGTCGATCATATAGCATGTGACTTCAGTACGTAGATCGCCTATCTGAATTTTTAGGTATATCTTTTACAGCGGTTTACTTGTTCCAGCATTGAAGCCTAGAATGATAGTGTTAGTGGCAGACAGGTTGTGCATTGGTATCTTCAATCCTTTCAGTAGGCCTTTAGGAAGGATGCTAAGTGAAGAACCAGGGTCGATGTGAATCCGGTTCACTTTAATATATCTGATGTAACCGGTATAATAAAGAGGCATGTCATGTCGGTTATCCTTGAGTAGCATGTCATCTTGCATGAAGGTGATATTAGGAATCTTTTTTATCACGCTGTGGCATTGAGGGCACGCTAGGGGCTCTTCATCAGGAGTCTTGAGTTGAGCTAAGCTTGAGTCTGCATGTATCAGAATTTTACTAAAAGCTTCACGAGTCTCCTTCAAAAAATGAAGTAACTCGAATATGAAAATTCGGGCTGGGGTATTGGCCAGTTGTGCTAATATGTCAAAATTATAGGTCTTTTCAAGTCATTGAGGTACATTCTTCTTCAGGGATTTGTCGATACATACTTCCTTTTGCTTTCCTTTCTCTGTCTCAGTAGGATTCGAATGACCAGGTTCGACTGTGACTGGATCAATCGGAGTTGATGAAGTAGAAGGAGCATCAGGAGCATCTTTCGGGACAGACTCATAAGTTTTATGATAATATTTTTCGGACATGGTACCAGTCATGACTTCTTCTTCGGGAATCGGAGAAAGAAGCACTATGTTACAAGACTTGAGTTTCTATTTGGCATGCCTCTTTTTGGAATGAGTCTGTGGGATAATTTGATCGTAGCCCAATCCGTTACAGGATTTGTTAGAATGCCCTTGAAATTATAGAGGAATACGTTGTCCCTTGCCAAAGTTCAAACCTTCAGCTTTCTAGAAATCATACCCCATATTTTGTATCAAGCGTACAGATTGTTGGTTATATTGATAAAATTGGGGACGCTCCTCCTCAACCACACTAGTTGAGGTCGATATTCTAATTGTTATAAAAGGAGGAGGGAGAATTTGTATAGGAATACCTTTATAAGCAATGAAGATTTGTGGTGCCCTATACAGCGGAACACTGCCAATCATGAACCATTGCTGGTGTGTCAAGAGAAGCTTGTGAGTATAACTTGGTGGAGCAATGTTCATATTTTGAAATATGATCTCGAGATATATGTCTTCTTGAGGTTGATCTTGATTTCTGTCTGATTGATGATCCGAAAAAATCATATTGCATGGTTTATACTTCTTTCCCTTCTTAGACTTTGAATTGGAAGATGCTGCTCCCTGGTCCCAATCTAGCAGCATATCGGGATGAATCCACATAATCTCGCCATGATCTGTAGTAAAAGGCACCAACCCCTCTGTTTGACTTCGAGGAGGCGAAAGATTTACCACTTTCATTGTAACTCGAGGTATTGGAATAACGCCGTTAGGGACTTCTTGTGCTGGAAAATCACCAAATTGAAGAGACCATATTGGCGGTGACTGTCTTCTCCTCATTGTAAAGGGTGATAGCTTTAGCATCTATTACCTGTTGTATTTTTCTTTTCAAGACATAACAAGCCTTGGTAGGATGATATACATATCGATGGTATTAGCAGTTCTTTGGGTCATCTGTTTTTACCGGCCTCCTCTGGTCGTTTGATATAGGGCAACTACAATCTGTCGCTCTTCATCAGAGAGTCAAAAATGCTGTGGATATCGCTCTCGTCAAAGGAATATTCCTCCATATGTCTGGAAGATTCAAGAGGCTTTTGTGTTGGAGGAGAGGTGGGTCGCTTTGCCAAATTTATTGCTAAGGCCTCATTTCCTTTGCTGTTACGATTATTCGCATTGTTGTGGTTGGAGGAGGAGCAGTTTTCTTCCGCATTGGTCATTTGTAACCATAAATTATGTGTCATCTTCGCATTACCTTCAACAGCTTCGGCCCCGATGATGAACGACGTCCAATCTTGAAATTGAGTTGGATCCGTCCAGAGCCCTACTATAGGCAGTAGATTCTTTTGGCAAATAGCAATAAATACAAATCTAGAATACCGAAGGGACAACTTTAGAGTTGCTTGCCTGAAACGCTCTATGAATTCGCTAGTAGATTCCTTCTCCTTCTGTTTGATATCGATGAGAAAAGACATCATCATATACATGCCTCCCTCATAGAATCGTAAGAAGAAAAGACACTCCATGTCATCAAACAAGGATATGCAGTTATCAGGTAAACTGCGATACTAATCGTAGGCTATGTCGGCCAAGCATTGCACAAATAATCTGGTGAGGAGAGCATCATCTTTCTGCAGGTGAGTCGTCATCATATTGAAGTAATTAATATATTGGCTCGACGATGTCTTTCCTTCAAACAAGACTATTGTTAGGGTTTATATTTATGAGGGAATGGAACATTATCCCAATAAGGAGGATAAGGTTGTTTCACCCCTAGCTTGCGGAGTTGGTCTTTGTTCTTTAAAATATCGACATGTGCAAGCAACTCCCAGATAGCTTCGAGAGAAACTTCTGGTTGGAGTGGTGCAGCTGACTAGTAAGATCCTGGTTGAACAGGTAATACCACCGGCGGAGGTCTACCTCCAATATTGAGAGGATTAAGAGTTGGCATTGCTGACTCTTTGTTTGGGACTGCTTCTGAATTTGTGTTACCCTGTAGAGGTGTTGTTCCAGAAGTAGGCTGTGCAGGTATAAATAGAGCAACTTGGACAGGTACTGGTGTAGCAGAATATTGGACTGTCATTATTTGATGCATAATTTGCATCAAGGTGTGCATGTTCCTGAGAGTGTCCTCTACTGAGTTGAGGCGTTGTTAGGTGCTTCCTGATGGAGAAGCGTCTTATTCATCACCGATGGCGTAAACTCTAACATCTCTGTATATGAAAGAGGGATTTATAGAAAGAACCGTGTAGTTGGAGTCTACACTGTCAGTTTCAGAATCAGGGGATTGCTACCCCCAGCCTCGGATTCTGAGGAATGGGAATTCCTGTGAAGAACGAGCTCATATCTTCGAAAACGGTTATTTTGGTATACTCCTTCAAAGGAGTCGACGAGTTAGTCAAACCTTCTCTGGCCGGGTGTTCTTGAAGAACTTTGTCTTGATTATCTTCCGCCATGGAAAAGATGTGAAGCCATGTATACTGGAGCAAAGAATGGTTCATCCTCATCATATTCCTGGTTGTCAACTTGCTTTGCATGTCGAGGTTTGGGAGACATAGTATAATTTAATCGGTCAAACACAGACCGTTTTGCTTATGCACAACAATATTTGATTACAACTTTTTGATCATTGTAACGATATTTATTAAGAAACATCATTACAAAGTTAGAAAACTCTCTCTCCTTATGCTTTTGTACAATACGCTCACGTAAATCACAAAAGGGAATAGAAGAGGAGGAAGAGGGCAGACTCTGTCTCTTTACATGATATACATTGAATCTTCTATGCATGTTTTTGGTCCCTTGTGTATAGTGTGAGGTGCTGGCTGTCATGCCCCGACACCTAGTGGGGCCGCCCGTACAACAGGACCACCGCCTCGCCCCCGTAGCCGGATCGAACCGGACGCGAATATCCGTGCCTCGGTGCACCGGACGCAAATTACCGTTCTTGTCCCACGGGTGGGGGGAAGGGATGGCCCATTGGGATGTATCGGGACATAATATCGAGCGAGCCTGGGGTTGCGCCTGCACAAGGCCTTATCGTTTAAGTTGTTTGTTGGCTATCATCGCATCAATCGAGTAAGCAGCGAAAAGGGGCATTGTTGCAATGCAATGCATTTAGCCAACTGAGTATTCGGGACAATCGAGGGACTTGGGTTCTCTTATGCAAAGGTATTCGTTCCATACATTATGCCCCCTTATACGATAGCAATCTTGGGGCAACAATCGAAACCAGAATTCTGGGTCTTAGGGACTGTGGCACGCCTATCGCTCCCTCGGACGATCCAGTACCTGCAAGCAAGTAAACTGTTGGTGGGTCAGCACTTTTATAAGTACTGGTAAGATAAAACAACTGAACAGAAACAAGCATTCATTAAAACCAATACTAAGTAATCATGTTGTAAAACATTACATTACTAGTGATCTTTCTAGTTTTACCTATGTTCGTTTTATGCAGTTCTAGGAGAGTCATATTACATTGGTTGGAAACATCTTTGGAAATAGAATTTCATATGCAATAAGCAATAAGCAATACAAGCAATCGTTCATGTTTCAGGGTGTGCGCAGCGTGTCTCGTGGGACTCGAGGGATAGAATGCATAGCTAGACACACAATGCACAATCTTAGGGGCAGTCCATCTATCCAAGCCAAAACAATGACTTTGCTATATGCAAGGCGGTCCCCGAGTATCTCAGGATCGGTAGCTGGTTGTATAGCATACCAATGACTCATTCATCTGATGCTAATGGCAGCTGTGACTCATGGTTGCTTTTCACTATCATGGTAGCAGCCGTGACACATGCAGTTCAGCTCTCCACCAAAAGCCATTGTCCGATCGATGCGAATGCATGAACACTATCAAATAAACTCTAGTATGCAGACGAGACAAACCATCAGAACAATTATCGTTGTTACGGGGCAATCCGACTTATCACTTGAACACATTCAGGCACGATATGGTTCTCTCGGAGCATATGGGATAGTGAACATGTTCATGCACTCTAGACAAGCATTTCAGGATTTTTGTTAAGCAGACAAGTTTGTTTCAAAGACATGCAAGGCAGGTTCTATCATTCTCTTATGAAAATAGTGCAAGCAAAACTCAGATTTTATTAAGGCGTGCAAGAATCAGAGAACGAAGTTCTGCCCACTCACCTGATACATAATGCCGACGCGGAGCAGGAATTACATACTAACTAACCAACAAAAAGTTTTGTCCCCGAAACTTCAAAGAAAAACTTTTCGATATTCTGAGCAGCGATAGTGCCATCCCTCGTCGTACTCAATTGAAACAATCAAGCAATTCAAGTTCAAAAAATATTTGCACTTTAAGAATATCTATGGACTTATTGTATGGAACGCTCTATTGCAATACCATATCGAGCAATATCTCAGAGTCATAGCAACAGTTTTGGGCCAAGAGAATCGATTCCGCTCTGATACCATTCTGTCATACCCCGACCCCGAGTGGGGCCGCCCGTACAGCCGGACCACCGCCTCGCCCCCATAGCCGGATCGAACCGCACGCGAATCACCACGCCTTGGTGCACCGAAAGCAAATCACCGCGCTTGTCTCGCGGGTGCGAGGAAGGGATGGCCCGTTCGGATGTATCGGGACATAATATCGTACGAGCCTGGGGTTGCACGCGCACAAGACCTTATCGTTTAAGTTGTTTGTTGGCTATCATCGCATCAATCGAGTAAGCAGCGGAAAGGGACATTGTTGTAATGTAATGCATTCGGCCAACTAAGTATTCGGGATAATCGAGGGACTTGGGTTCTCTTATGCAAAGGCATTCGTTCTATACAGTATGCCCCCTTATACGATAGCAATCTCGAGGCAACAATCGAAACCAGGATTCCGGGTCTTAGGGACTATGGCACGCCTATCTTTCCCTCGGACGATCTAGTACTTGCAAGCAAGTAAATTGTTGGTGGGTCAGCACTTTTATAAGTACTGGTGTGATAAAACAACTGAACAGAAACAAGCATTCACTAAAACCAACACTAAGTAATCATGTTGTAAAACATTACATTACTAGTGATCTTTCTAGTTTTACCTATGTTCATTTCATGTAGTTCTAGCAGAGTCATATTACATTGTTTGGAAACATCTTTGGAAACAAAATTTCATATGCAATAAGCCAGACAAGCAATCGTTCATGTTTCAGGGTGTACGCAGCGTGTCTCGTGGGACTCAAGGGACAGAATGCATAGCTAGACACACAATGCACAATCTTAGGGGCAGTCCATCTATCCAAGCCAACACAATAACTTAGCTATATAGAAGGCGGTCCCCGAGTATCTCAGGATCGACAGCTAGTTGTACAACATACCAATAACGCATTCATCTGATGCTATTGGCAGCTGTGACTCATGGTTGCTTTTCACTATCATGGTAGCAGCCGTGACACATGCAGTTCAGCTCTCCACTAAAAGCCATTGTCCGACCGATGCGAATGCATGGAACACTATCAAATAAACTCTAGTGTGCAGATGAGATGAACCATCAGAACAATTATCGTTGTTGCGGGGCAATCCGACTTATCTCTTGAACACATTCAGGCACGGTATGGTTCTCTCGAAGCATATGGAATAGTGAACATGTTCATGCACTCTAGACAAGCGTTTCAGGATTTTTGTTAAGCAGACAAGTTTGTTACAAAGACATGCTAGGTGAGTTCGTTCATTAACATGCAAGGCAGGTTGTATCATTCTCTTATGAAAACATTGCAAGTAAAAACTCAGATTTTATTAAGGCGTGCAAGAATCAGAGAACGAAGTTCTGCCAACTCACCTGATACATAATGCCGACGCGGAGCGGGGATTACATACTTACCAACCAACAAAAAGTTTCATCCTCGAAACTTCAAGGATAAACTTTTTGATATTTTGAGCAGCGATAATGTCATCCCTCGCCGTACTCAATTGAAACAATCAAGCAATTCAAGTTCAGAAAATATTTGCACTTTGAGAATATCTATGGACTTATTGTATGGAACGCTCTATTGCAATACCATATCGAGCAATATCTCAGAGTCATAGCAACAGTTTTGGGCCAAGAGAATCGATTCCGCTCTGATACCATTATGTCACGCCCCGGCCTCGAGTGGGGCCACCAGTACAGTCGGACCACCGCCTCGCCCCAGTAGCCGGATCGAACCGGACGCGAATCACCGCACCTCGATGCACCGAACGCGAATCACCGCTCTTGTCCCGCGGGTGCGAGGGAGGGATGGCCCGTTCGGATGTATCCAGACATAATGTCGTGTGAGCCTGTGGTTGCGCCCGTACAAGTTCTTATCGTTTAAGTTGTTTGTTGGCTATCATTGCATCAATCGAGTAAGCAGCGAAAAGGGACATTATTGTAATGCAATGCATTTAGCCAACTGAGTATTTGGGATAATCGAGGGACTTGGGTTCTCTTATGCCAAGGCATTCGTTCCATACATTATGTCCTCTTATACGATAGCAATCTCGGGGCAACAATCGAAACCAGGATTCTGGGTCTTAGGGACTGTGGCACGCCTATCGCTCCCTCGGACGATCCAGTACTTGCAAGCAAGTAAACTGTTGGTGGGTCAGCACTTTTATAAGTACTGGTGAGATAAAACAACTGAACAGAAACAAGCATTCACTAAAACCAACACTAAGTAATCATGTTATAAAATATTATATTACTAGTGATCTTTCTAGTTTTACCTATGTTCGTTTCATGTAGTTCTAGCAGAGTCATATTACATTGTTTGGAAACATCTTTGGAAACAAAATTTTATATGCAATAAGCCAGACAAGCAATCGTTCATGTTTCAGGGTGTGCGCAGCGTGTCTCGTGGGACTCGAGGGACAGAATGCATAGCTAGACACACAATGCACAATCGTAGGGGCAGTCCATCTATCTAAGCCAATACAATGACTTAGCTATATGCAAGGCGGTCCCCGAGTATCTCAGGATCGGCAGCTGGTTGTACAGCATACTAATGATTCATTCATCTGATGCTAATGGCAGCTGTTGTCACGACCCGCACCCAAAATTTGGGCATGAGTCGTGGTACGTCCAGCCTATGCCGCAGCACCGGCGGTAGAACGCTGTCTAGATCTCAAACATAATACATCATGTCAATAGTCTCAACTCCATACGGAGGACAATGATAATATGAATCCACAGTTTTATAAATATACTTAATCACAAGCTATAATAAAGTAAATAGCACGATGAGAAATGAGAATAAAGAGTACAATCATAAGCCAAACACAAATAAGTACATCACAAGTCCTGAGTCTAGATGTCCTCAAAAGTCACAAATAATAATACAACTCAATCTCAGTCTAATACGATAATACAGGAAATAGCGTAATCTAAGTGCAGGCAGGTAGGATCTCCTCTAGGATAGGCAACTCCTCTGGGATTTCAGGTGTAAAATCTTCATCTAGTCCCGGGCCGTAATGGGTGGGGCAAAAGTCCTCCAGGTCCTCTGAAAATATTATCCAGTCAGGATTGGAGCGAAGCACAAACACTAACAGCAGTTTCATTTATGTTGACAAAAACTATAAAACAGTGTAAGGAATACAAGATAAAATAAATACTGGAAATGTAGAGTACTGGAGATATGAAATAGGCAATAGAACATCTAGCAATGAACAATATACAGTGAATGCTAGAACAAGTAAATCTGAAATAAAGAATAAATATCTAGCTAAGTGTTTAAAATATCAGTTTATTATGTGATCGGCTTGGGACTAGATCAGGCTGGTTACATATTATTAGCTATGATTCTTGTAGGTCAGGCTAACCATCTGGTTAGCTATGATGCATGTAGAGTTTGAATATGATCACATAATCTACTAATAGTTCCCCATCCCCAGCTAGCACGATGGATTCCAATCATGACTCCTCATGACAGGGATCTAGGGTGCTAACCCGTGTATCCACAGTGTCAGAATCAAGTATATAATACAGCTAGATTTATAGAAGTAATCAACAAAAGCGAAAACTGTCAGAGAATGTACTCGCCTGTGGTCCCGATGAATATGTGAGGATCGATATCCAAAATGGAGTCACAAAGACCTAATTGTGGAATAAAAATGTCAAATACTGAATTAAAGGAAATAACATGTTTAGTTAAATAAAATATGAGGCTTCTAGGTCATACTAAAATCTACTGGTCAATACTAGTCAAACTTGGTCACACTAGGTCGTACTAGATTAACTAGGTCTACTAGTATACCATGATAGTCCATACTGGACCAACCTAACTAAACTAGTCATTACTAGGCTGACTGGGTAGTACTAGTAGCTAAGATATACTAAACACCATACTAGAGATATTTCTACTTATCTAAAATATATAGAATAGTGTTTTATATAGTAACTTAACTATTTACTTAGTATCTAGCAAATATCTTATACTAGCTCTGTACCTTAACACTTGACCCAAGACACCCAACTCAAACCCCCACCTCCTAAATCCTACTATCTACTATAACCATCTGCCTTAAACAAGTGTAGGATACACTAGCTGCTACTGCCATTTATACTCTATGCTCAGAGATCCCTTTCCCCCAAATCAGATATACTAACACACTAAGTATCTTGGAACCATACCTACACTAAACTGACACAACTCTAAGAATGATAGACATACAGGAATTATACAGTCATCTCACACTGCTCACAAACAGGGCTACACTGGACACACATACTGTATAATTCCCCAGACACCACACACTGATATTGGTATACACAGACACTTAACTAACCCACACTGCTACTGATACTTCCTACAGGCAAATTCAAAAATCCTGATACTCTAACCTATACACCTGATACACATAGGTTCACTCACTCAGTCATATAGATACACTGGCATCTAGATACACACAGCTAAATAACCCACATGCACAAAGCCCTAACACACCTACACAGAATCTCCCTACCGTGTCCGATACACTGAGACACGGGGACACTAAAAACCTATTTTGGACAGTATAACCAACACACATACAGATATATCCCGACTGTGCACACAGGTTCACAAATACCCGACTGTGCACACAGGTTTCCCCCAAATCCTGATTTTCCACATTGAGAATTTCAAGAATACCCAAATCAACCCTAAATCGATATCTAGACTACATGTAGGAGAGGTAATCGTGCCTACACAAAATCCCTAGGATTAGGGTTCCTGGAAATTAGGGAAAATCAACCGTAGGTCACCAAAACACTAATTCCTCCTAGTTCTTCATGTAGAACCCTAGAAATCGAGATCTATTCAATATGGTGGGTTCCTAATGGCCAACCACAACAGAAAAAATAGAAATTAAATGGATTAAAATTCGGGTTTTACCTATTGGGAGATGGTTTCCCAATGAAGGTTCTCTTTCTCCAAGTCTTCTTGGTCCAAGCTCCTTGTTTCTCTTTTGATGGAGGAGGAAGGTGAAAGCCTATGGTTTGATTCTGAAATTTGTGGGATGAGGGAATGGTTTTTCAAATGGAGGCTAGGGTTAGGTTTTTCTTCATGAAGGAATGGGTTGAGGGAGGCTCCCCTTCATTATATAGGCTAGGTTTAGGGTTCCTAATGCAAGGGTTAAATTAACCCTCCATGTTAAGTCATGAAGAAATTAATTAACTAAGGTTTAGTCATTTCTAGGGTTTGAGATTCTAAACCTAAAATTAAAATTTAGGGTTTCACTAAGGATAGATTACAAGTTAGGGTTTAGTCATTAGGTTTAGACCTAATAGGGTTTTTAGGGTTTGACCTAAACCAAATCATCAAGAACACCTCTTTAATAATTAATAAACTCAACACACTAATTATTTACATGATTAAAATTAAATAGAAGAAATTATACTAATGCCCTAATCTGGAAATGTGGTAGTGACAAGTCTACCCTGCGAAAAAAAAAATTATCCTCGAAATTGGATTGAACTAGAACAAGAACGAAATCAGATAAGGAATTATACCTCAAGTCTCGAAGAGATACGGGTATTGCTCGCGCATTTCGTCCTCTCTCTCCCAGGTCGACTCTCCTGGAGAGTGATGTCTCCATGCAACACGAACCAAAGGGATAGTCTGGTTCCGCAATACCTTCTCTCTGTGATCCAAGATCTCTACGGGCTGCTCAGGGTAGCTGAGAGTCGGACCAACCTCGATCTCCGAGTGATCAAGTACGTGACTAGGGTCTGCCACGTACCGCCTCAGCTGTGACACGTGGAACACGTCATGCACTCCCTCTAGTGCAGGCGGCAAGTCTAGTCTATACGCCACTGCACCTACCCTCGCAAGAATACCGAAGGGTCCAAAGTAGCGTGGACTAAGCTTTCCGCCTCTACCAAAACGAATCGTGCCACGCGTCGGAAAAATCCGTAGGAATACTAGATCGCCAACCTAAAATAAAACAGTCTCAACACGCAGTCTAAACAAAACAATCACAAGCCAGAAAATAACAATCTATACCTGAAACTCAAGGGGTCTACGGTGGCTGTCGGCCCAATGCCGCTGTCTGTCTTGCGCCACTCGCAGTCTGTCTCTGATGAGTTTCACCTTTTCTACTGCATCCATGACCATTTCTGGTCCTAGCAAGGCTCTCTCTCCAATGTCGTCCCAAGATAACGGTGTACGACACCTCCGTCCATAAAGAGCCTCAAATGGTGATATCTCGATGCTGGCCTGGTAGCTGTTGTTGTAAGCAAACTCTACCAGGTGCAGATGATCCTTCCAAGAACCTTCGAGATCTAAAACACAAGTGCATAGCATATCCTCGAGAGTCTGAATAGTCCTTTCAGACTGCCCGTCTGTCTGGGGTGGTATGAGGTACTAAACTTGAGCTGAGTGCCCAAGCTAGCCTGCAGACTCCTCCAGAAGTGGGAAGTGAAATGACTATCCCGATCCGAGACGATGCTCACAGGAACTCCATGAAGTCTGACAATCTGTCGCACGTACATCTCTCCTAGCCTCTCTGTCGACGTGCCCACCTTGAAAGGTAAGAAGTGGGCTGATTTGGTCAACCTGTCCACGATGACCCAAATCGCGTCCTTCCCTCCTGGAGAACGCGGGAGCCCTGAAACGAAATCCATGGTCACGTGCTCCCACTTCTACTCTGGAATAGGTAAAGGTTAAAGTAATCCACCTGGCCTCTGTCGGTCAGCCTTTACCTGCTGGCACACTAGACACCGGGATACGAAAAGTGCTACCTCGCGCTTCATTCCATACCACCATACGTGCTCCCTCAAGTCTCGATACATCTTGTTGGCACCGGGATGCATCGAGTACTGAGAGCGGTGTGCCTCCTGCAAAACCTTCTCGCGCAGCTCCCCGCTCGGCACACACATCCTCGTGCCATGCCGTAAAGAACCATCATCTGCGATAGTAAAGTCGTCCGACAATCCTGTCCGAACCTGTGCCCTGATACTCCTCAAAGCCTCATCATCATACTGCGCAGCTCTGATCCTGTCCATCAGCTCGGACTGTATCTGCAATCCCCATATCTGAATCTCAGCATAGGGAACTAACACCTCAATTTCCAAGCTTTCCAGATTAGCCAACAAATGTCTATCTGTCGTCAAGTACATAGCCATCGGATACCTGATCAAGGCATCGGCGACTACGTTGGCCTTCCCTGGGTGGTACTGTAATGAGATGTCAAAGTCCTTCATCAACTCCAACCACCTCCTCTGCCTCATGTTCAGCTCCTTCTGTGTGAACACGTACTTCAAGCTTTTGTGGTCTGTGAAGATCTCCACATGCTCTCCGTACAGGTAATGTTTCCACAGCTTTAGAGCAAAGATAACCGCTGCCAACTCCAAATCGTGGGTGGGTTAGTTCTTTTCATGAGGGCGTAACTGCCTGGAAGCATAGGCAATTACCTTCCCGTGCTGCTGATGAACACATCCCAGACCCTTCCCTGAAGCATCACTGTAGATGGTGAATCCACATGTTCTCGCTGGCAACGTCAAAACTGGAGTTGTCGTCAATCTCTTCTTCAGCTCATCAAATGCGGCATGGCAATCCTCCGTCCAGACAAAATCTACATCCTTCCTGGTCAGCCTGGTCATCGGCACTGCAATTCTGGAGAAGTCTTGTACAAACCTCCTGTAGTATCCTGCTAGCCCGAGAAAACTCCTGATCTCAGCTACCGAACTGGGGGTAGCCCACGACTCCACTGCCTCGATCTTCTGTGGGTTAACCGAGATTCCGTCACCCGATACCACATGCCCAAGAAATTTAACCTTGTTAAGGAAGAATTCACACTTTGAGAGTTTCCCGTACAGCTCCTCCCTCCTGAGAGTCTCTAAGACCAACCTCAGGTGCTCTTCGTGCTCCTCCGGGGTCTTGGAATACACAAGAATATCGTCGATGAACACTACTATGAACTTATCAAGGTACTGGTGGAACACCTTGTTCATCAGGTTCATGAATACTGTCGATGCATTGGTTAAACCAAATGGCATTACCATGAACTCATACTGGCCGTATCTAGTCTGAAAGGCTGTCTTCGGCGTGTCTTCTCTCTTCACCTTCACCTGGTGATAGCCTGACCTCAAATCTATCTTCGAAAACACCTTCGCCCCGCTCAACTGATCAAAAAGATTATCTATCCTCGGCAGCGGATATTTGTTCTTGATAGTGAGGTTGTTCAAAGCTCTATAATCAATGCACATGCACACCGTGCCATCCTTCTTCGGTACGAACAATACTGGAGCTTCCCATGGTGATGAACTGGATTTGATGAAGCCTTTGTCCTGCAGCTCCTCAACTTGCTTCTTCAGTTCTGCCAGCTCGTTGTTGTTGACTCTATAGACATGTTGTGAAATGGGCTCCGCTCCTGGCACCAAGTCTATAGAGAATTCAACATCTCTGTCTGGCGATAAGCCTGGCAACTCCTCTGGAAATACATCCAGGAACTCCGCTATCAGAGGATGTGACAACTCCTCTTCTTCCGTCCTGGCTCCACAAAATGTGCTCCTGCTCTGTTCCGCTGCTTCTCTGGCGACCTCAAACTCTGGCTCTCCTGGTGGTCTAAATAATACTCTGCCTCTATAACAATCTATAGTAGCATGATGCCTACTCAACCAGTCTATTCCGAGTATAATATCGTACCCCGGAAGTGGCATGACGAGTAAGCACACGCTCAACTCTCGGCCTCCTACTGACACTCTCCGGTCCTTGCAATAATCACGGACTAGGATAATATCTCCACCAGTCATGATCTTGCAAGTCCTAACTAATGGTTCTGTCTCTAAATGATGTCGAAGTGCATAAGATACAGACACAAAACTATAGGAAGCGCCAGAGTCAAATAAGGTAAATGCGGGAATACAATCGAGAAGAACTGAACCTGTAATCATGTCTCATGCTGGCTCGACCTCCTCGACTGCCATGGCGTATGCTCGCCCCTGGGGTGCACCTCTCTGCTGCTGGTGCTGAGCAAACCTCTGATGTTGCGGTGGAAGTGGTCCCCTATGTTGTTGGCCTCCTGGTACGGCAGGTACCCTAGCTAGTCCTCTCTGGGCGGCTGCTCCTCCCTGGCCTGGACGAGTCTGGATGGTAGAGAAATCCCTCAGCTGATGTGTCGTCGATCCGCAGGACAGATATGTGCCTAACCTCTTCCTGCAGATCTCTCTAGTGTGTCCTGCCTTCCCGCAGTACGCACACTAGATGGCGGGCTGAGTCTGCCTCTGCTGCTGATGCTGGACCTGTCCTCGGGCTGGTGCCTGGTGCTGTTGGTGCTGGTGCTAATAGGGCCTCTGCTGCTGCTGGAAGTGTGGACGCTTTCCCGGTCCCGCACCACTGTTTGCTCCTCCTGAAACATCGCGTCCCCTCTTGGGCCTGAGGTCCAAGTCGTCCTCAGCTATCTGGGCATCCATCAATATGCCCTCGAAGGTAGCAGTGCGACGTCCCGACGTGCGAGACTTGATCTCCCTTGCCAGCCCCTTTCTGAACTTCCGGGCCCTGTCTCCTGGATCTCTAATCATCGATGGTGCGAAGCGGCTCAGGCGGCAAAACTCTGCGGCATACTCATCAACGGACGAGCTCCCCTGGACTAAGTCATGGAACTGACTCTCCAAGGCTCCCAGGGCAACATCAGGAAAAAACTTTTCCTTGAAGAGCTCCCTGAAAGCCTCCCAACTGAGTCCCCCGTCAAAGAGTCTCGGCTCCGTGCGAAACCACGTCAGGGCGATGTCGAACATCTGGCTGCCGGCGGCCTCGATCTGAAGAGCCTCCGGAAGCTGTGCCAAGCGCAAGTTTCTCTCGATGTCCTCTAGCCAATCGTCGGCATAGAGTATTCCCTTTGTCCCTTTGAACTCCCGAGGCATCATCCTCTTGAAGTCCACAATGGTGCCCGGCCTCTGGTGATACTGGCCAGGATGCTGCTGCTGGGCGACTCTCTCCACAGCTTGGAGAGCCACCTGATGAGCATTCTCCATGCTCATCCTCATCATCTCGGTCTGGGCCTGGTGTGCCTCAGCCTGCACCCTCTGGGCCTCTGCCGACGTCCTCTGGGCATCGACCATGTCCTGGATCAATGCGAATATCTGTGTCCCATCGACGGGCATATCTCCTGGAAACTGAGTCGATGGTGGTGGAAGAGGCTCCGTCGTAGCTATGGGAACCCTCTGAACAGGTGGGGGAGGAGGACCCCCGAATAGTGCAGACACTCCCACATGCACGGGAGATGTAGGAGATGCTGCGGATGTCTGTCCAGCAGGGCGAGAGGTGGCAGACCTCTCTGAAGCTGCTGCTCCGAGTCTCAGGGACCTGGTCCTTGGCGACATCCTGAAGACAGATCGAAAGATTCAATTAAGGCAATAGACACGATATCATCAAGGAAGGACAGTAAAAATTTCTAAAGGAAAATATTCATTAAGAGTAGTATTATAAGAATCAGAAATTTCCTAATTGTGATTGAGCATATTCTCGGCCTAATTTCTATCTCCTAAAACAGGCTCGTAGCAATACTCTAAGCGAGCACCACTACGATATCGCTCTAAATGCGAATCAAGACCTGCATGGGCTACCACTAAAAATGTGTCATGACCCGCACCCGAAATTTGGGCATGAGTCGTGGGTACGTCCAGCCTACGCCACAGCACCGGCGGTAGAACGCTGTCTAGGTCTCAAACATAATACATCCTGTCAATAGTCTCAACTCCATACGGAGGACAATGATAATATGAATCCACAGTTTTATAAATATACTCAATCACAAGCTATAAGAAAGTAAATGGCACGATGATAAATGAGAATAAAGAGTTCAATCATAAGCCAAACACAAATAAGTACATCACAAGTCCTGAGTCTAGATGTCCTCAAAAGTCATAAATAATAATACAACTCAATCTCAGTCTAATACGATAATACAGGAAATAGAGTAATCTAAGTGCAGGCAGGTAGGATCTCCTCTAGGATAGGCAACTCCTCTGGGATTTCAGGTATGAAATCTCCCTCTAGTCCCGGGCCGTAATGGGTGGGGCAAAAGTCCTCCAGGTCCTCTGAAAATGTTATCCAGTCAGGATTGGAGCGAAGCACAAACACTAACAGCAGTTTCATTTATGTTGACAAAAACTATAAAACAGTGTAAGAAATACAAAATGAAATAAATACTGGAAATGTAGAGTACTGAAGAATATGAAATAGGCAATAGAACATCTAGCAATGAACAATATACAGTGAATGCTAGAACAAGTGAATCTGAAATAAAGAATAAACATCTAGCTAAGTGTTTAAAATATCAGTTTATTATGTGATCGACTTGGGACTAGATCAGGCTGGTTACATATGATTAGCTATGATTCTTGTAGGTCAGGCTAACCATCTGGTTAGCTATGATGCATGTAGAGTTTGGATATAATCACATAATCTACTAATAGTTTCCCATCCTCAGCTAGCACGATGGATTCCAATCACGACTCCTCATGACAGGGATCTAGGGTGCTAACCCGTGTATCCACAGTGTCAGAATCAAGTATATAATACAGCTAGATTTATAGAAGTAATCAACAAAAGCAAAAACTGTCAGAGAATGTACTCGCCTGTGGTCCCGATGAATATGTGAGGATCGATGTCCAAAATGGAGTCACAAAGACCTAATTGTGGAATAAAAATGTCAAATACTGAATTAAAGGAAATAACATGTTTAGTTAAATAATATAATATGAGACTTCTAGGTCATACTAAAATCTACTGGTCAATACTAGTCAAACTTGGTCGCACTAGGTCGTACTAGATTAACTAGGTCTACTAGTCCATTTATATACCATGATAGTCCATACTGGACCAACCTAACTAAACTAGTCATTACTAGGCTGACTGGGTAGTACTAGTAGCTAAGATATACTAAACACCATACTAGAGATATTTATACTTATCTAAAATATATAGAATAGTGTTTTATATAGTAACTTAACTATTTACTTAGTATCTAGCAAATATCTTATACTAGCTCTGTACCTTAACAATTGACCCAAGACACCCAACTCAAACCCCCACCTCCTAAATCCTACTATCTACTACAACCATCTGCCTTAAACAAGTGTAGGATACACTAGCTGCTACTGCCATTGATACTCTATGCTCAGAGATCCCTTTCCCCAAATCAGATATACTGACACACTAAGTATCTTGGAACCATACCTACACTAAACTGGCACAACTCTAAGACTGATAGACACACAGGAATTACACAGTCATCTCAAACTGCTCACACATAGGGCTACATTGAACCAGCATACTGTATAATTCCCCAGACACCACACACTTATATTGGTATACATAGACACTGAACTAACCCACACTGCTACTGATACTTCCTACAGGCAATTTCAAAAATCCTGATACTTTAACCTATACACCTGATATACATTGGTTCACTCACGAAGTCATATAGATACACTGGCACCTAGATACACACAGCTAAATAACCCACATGCACAAAGCCCTAACACACCTACACAGAATCTCCCCACCGTGTCCGATACACTGAGACACGGGGACACTAAAAACCTATTTTGGAGAGGATAACCAATACACATACAGATATATCCCGACTGTGCACACAGGTTCACAAATACCCGACTGTGCACACATGCTTCCCCCAAATCCTGATTTTCCATATTAAGGATTTCAGGAATACCCAAATCAACCCTAAATCGATATCTAGACTACACGTAGGAGAGGTAATCGTGCCTACACGAAATCCCTAGGATTAGGGTTCCTGGAAATTAGGGAAAACCAACCGTAGGTCACCAAAACACTAATTTCTCCTAGGTCTTCATGTAGAACCCTAGAAATCGAGATCTATTCAATATGGTGGGTTCCTAATGGCCAACCACAACAGAAAAATAGAAATTAAATGGATTAAAATTCGGGTTTTACCTATTGGGAGATAGTTTCCCAATGAAGGTTCTTTTTCTCCAAGTCTTCTTGGTCCAAGCTCCTTGTTTCTCTTTTGATGGAGGAGGAAGGTGAAAGTGTCACGCCCCAGTCCCAAAATACGTAGGACTAGGATACGTAACCATGCCAGCCGCCCGTATATATGGCAACTCCAATATATGAAAACCACATATACGTGCGTACGCTGTATAATGAACAATAATTCATAAGTGGTAAAACTGATCACAAGTCACAGGGTAATATCTAAATCTCATCCACAGAAATCAAATATGAATAACCAATAATCATGTAACTATATCTCAATAATAAGTATCTAAAGAATGACAGTCGGATGGAAACAAATCTACTGCCGAAATAGAATATAAAGAGGAACCAGATACACACCATAAGAGAACAACATCTGAAAATCATGAGGCTCGAGGAAAAGACCTCCTCGGGATACAAGTAGCATGTCCGAATCTGCGCTCCTGCGAATACTCATGTACATCTACACCTGGAAGGGGACCAGGTCCTCAGAGGGACATAACAAGATACAAAAAAACAACATGCCATGTATGTAAATACTGAATAAATAAATAGGGTGTGCTAACCATCTAAGTGAATGCAATTTAAAGACCTTGTAGTACGCATGGGAATGTGTAGGCTAGACATATGCTGACGTAATTCACCAATTGTCATGACTGGCTAGTATATGTGTCATATGCCCCCAGACGCATGGGCACTCTGCAATCGACCATGAGGAGCATGGTACGAAGGATATAACATCATGGAGGGGGTGTCCCATACGCCTACTAGTAATCTTTCCCGCCCAATGTAGATGTACAAATCGTGAAAACGACGTGGACATCTCATACTATGATGCAAGTCTCTATGAAATAAACAACTGAGCTACATACCGCTACACGTGTTGCTCACACTGATAGCCAGTCGCGCATGAGGCATGCGTCCCTACATGAACTCACTCTGTGACGTGTAATGATACGTATCAAGGCCTGGGAAGTTATATCAATAACTTCACAACTTTAGGTGGGTCTACTAGACACTAAGTCAGATACTACTCCTAACGTCAACGCCTTCGTTGACTGCACCCGAGTCTGCTCGGACGCGCACATTTATATAATGAATAAACATGTAACTAACAATAATTGAATTTAAACAGTACAACAAGGCAAGGTATACTTGCCTGGCAAGAGAGCTGCAAATATAACGTCCATATGTCAAGTACCAAGTGTCAGAAACTATGACCTCAGAATGAATGTCTCCGGATACTGAAATAAACATCACTAACAGTCTCAGAAAATATCAAATAGCTAGAAACGCCTGTCCTTAAGTCCAATTTGGACACAGGGGCAAAAATGATAGTTTCTGATCAAAGCGGGGTCCACATGTGGGCCGCTTTGTACCGAAAAACGTGTCAGGGTCAAAGGTCTCCAAATTCGCCAAACTTAGTGTCAACAAGTCCAGAACGTCGATACGAACTCAACGGATCTTCCAGAATTGGATTTCGATGAGCCGGTCACAAAATCGCCCGTCAAGTGAGCCTGTGGGGCCCACGATACGGGATTTTGTCAACGTTCTCAGAATCGAACCAAACTTGGATCACAGGACCAACGTATCGCTACGAGTCCGATGGCACAAGTTTCATTTCGATCCGACGTGTGTACACAAAGTTGCAGCGTGTTCTAGAACAGGCGGATACGAGACGTTGTCGGCGGATACGCGTTGATTCCGGTGTGCACGCACATCCAAATCAACTTCTGCGAAATCCCGCACGTCCGTATCAACGACGCGCACGTTTCGGTAAAGACCGCCTGCGACCAAGTCGTCCCGTTTGGCGGGGCGTACTCAGTTCCGGGGTGAATCGGGTCATTGTTTTTCCTGTATTTGGATCGCGTGCCGCGATCGCCACAGGACGCGATGCACCGAGCGGGTTGCACGGGCACCGAGAGGGTTACACAGTCTACGCTACGCAACTGACGGAACAGAAATCGGAATTACGAGGTGAGAGAAATCGTTACCTGAACAGGGCTCCAAAAAGGCTGATTTCACGTGTCCTTGTGTCCAATTTGACACTGCTGTGTCCTGTCAGCCGGGTCCGGGACGTGTCCAGGTTAGGGCTAGGGTTCTGCTGTTGGCGGACACAGCGGAGGCGACCAGGGCTGCTCGGCGAGGCGCCGTTGTTTGTCGGCGGCGAGGTGGAGTCGGTGCTTCGTCGTCGGGCGGAGGCGGCCGGCTCAGGGTGGCTAGGGCACGGTGGATCTCAACGGTGGTTGGGGGTTTCACTGTGCGAAGGCTGAGCTGGAGGCGAGGGCGGCTCTGACCGGAGGCAGGGGTGGCCAGGGGGAGAAGGTCAGCGGAGGCAGCGGTTAGGCGAGGGCGAGGCGCTGCAGCTGAGGAGGAAGGCGCTCGGGGGGGCAGCCGACGCTGGTGGAGGGGGGGTCGAGGTGGAGAAGAAGAGGGGGAAGAAGAGGAAGAAGTTGGAGGTGGTGGCAGGCTGTGATGGGGGTGGCGGTGGAGATGGGGGCCGGGGAGAAGGAGGCTGAGGAAGGGCGGAGGAGGGAGGGGCCAGCGGGGGAAAGCTCGACGCGGGGGGGGGGGGGGAGGGGAGGCTTGCCGCGGGCGGGCGGGGGGGGGGGGGGGGGGAAGACTCGCCATGGGCGGGGAAGGCTCCGGCGGGGAAGCTCGCCGCTCCGGAGGGGGAAGGGGGGTTCGGCTGTGGGGGGGGGTAGATTTAGGTTTTTGATTTTTATTTTATTTTATTTTTCTTTTATTTTCTTTTATAGAAAATTAAATAGATATTTTAAGAAAATATCTAAAGATATTTACGGGATATTTGTAGGATATTTTCGGGATATTTTCGGGTGAGTCCCGCCTCCAAATGGACGGTGCAGGTTCACCGACCAATGAGGGGGTGACACCTCACATTACAAATTTGCAGGAAGGTCCCTGCAATTCCATAAATTGCATAATGGTCCTATTTCGGGAATTTGTGCAATTTACGAAATTGTCTGGAAAACACCTGATTCCTGAAAATGCTAAAATTCCCAGAATTGAAGGGAAAAGCTGTGTGAGGGTCCTGAGGCGGTGGGGGTGAGTTTGGGCAGGGACTTGGCCTGGTTTCTGGGTGATACGGGTCACCGTATTTATTAATTAATAAATACTGCGCACGGTGTTCTCTAATTATTTAGAGGCAGGTAGGGCCCTAATTTTTCTACGGTGTCAATACACTAAATATAGTATACTCAGTGTAGAAAATTAACGTATTTTTGTTTGGGCAAAACAGGTGCATGCTGGGCCTCTAATCCCTAGGGGTACAGAGATGGGTATAGAGCAGGAAATTAAATAGGGAATAAATACGGACGATTGTAACGATATTTGTGCGTCTCATACGAGGCTCAAACTTGAGTATCTGAGAGTTGCACAAAGTTCAGAAAAATAGGTTAGCATGTCTAGGAGAGGTATGTGAACTTCGTTCGGGGATAACAGTCAAGGTAAAGCTCCAAATAATTAAGTGATGGACAGGTGCACAAGTCAATAGGATATGTAAGCAAAATAAATTAAAATATTGCAACAAATCCTAAATTGTGAAAAATATTCCTAAAAATACTGAAATCTGGTCGAGGGGGTTTACAATCTACCCAACTTATAAAAATTTTATCCTCGAAATTAAAGCTAAGCCACGGTAGAAGTCAAAGATGGCAATAGATATAATTTCACAAAGTAATTTATATCTTGGTTTACGAATAGGTTCAAAAAATGTTTACGTATGTCATACTCGCGCTTCCAAGTTGTTTTTCCTGGTGCATCATGCTTCCATGCTACGCGGATTAAGGGAATAGACTGATTCTTCAATACTTTTTCTCGATGGTCAAGGGTTTCTACGGGTTGCTCCGATACGATAAGCTCGGCCTAATGGTGATCTCCGAATGGTGCCTCTAGTAGGTGATATCTTCAAGAAGACATAATCATTCTTTTTGAATTCCACGGGACGATGATGACGGTCTGCCAACTGCTTCTGTCTGTCTTGCACTGCTCGCCAGTGTCCTTGCATTTACTTAACTGTCTCTACGGTGTTGACCACCAACTCTGGTCACGTGAATCCTTGTCTGGTACAATGCTGACTGGTATGCCGTACAATCTACGAATTTTCTTATATAAGTTAGCTAAAGCTTCTGCAGACTGGTCAACTCTATAGGTAAGTAAAGTGCTGACTTGGTGGGTCGGTCCATATGAATTCTTAATCCTTACAAGTCCATCTAGTCATAGGTGCTGCTATCCTTTCAGGAGTCAATCAATTGTTTATCCAGGTGAAATCCATTTAGACTCCTGTCAACAAAATGATACATTCCTTCATTGTAACACTTTGAACAAAGTTACGAGGCAAAAATTTCATGCTGCCATAGTGATGCACGTACCAGGAAAGTAGGTAGGTAGCGAAGGGTCATCTAAAGGTAGCACAGTTTTAAACTGCAATCTAATCTAATAAATAAAGTTTGGTGATTTCCCAAGAAACAAACAGAAATAGCTACAGAAACGATGCACTTTTCGTATTTATACTAAGCACGAGGTTTCGTCTTTCCGAAATAAGGGAAAACGGAAAACAATAATCAAGAGTTCAAGGGGGAGGTAATAGATTTAGAAGTGTGGGGATCAAGGCGTTTAAAGAATTTAATGGAAATTGTCAAAGCAGTTGTGGATTGAAATATTATTTTTAGTAATTCATATTCATATGCTCGTATCAGTACAGTTACGTAACTGATACGATATGTTCAGACATCTCTAGAGGGCAAGTACATCTGTCTACTAATCACTATATATCTCAATCCACGTAAAGTAGTTATGCGAAGGGCGAATCAAAATGCACTAAGGTTGATCAGACCGTAATACACTGATTCTGAATAGACAATTGTATTAGTGGGGTGGATCAGGCCCCAATAACACATGTGTCATGAACAAGCTCGATAAAGAATAAGCTTGCAAAACTAGGTTATAATAGCAGTATAAGTCAAGGTAGTACAGTAAATATAAGTACGCTAGATTATGATATGAGAAATTATAAACAATTCACAATCACAAAAAAACAAGACTCTACAATCTCTACAGTTAACATTCTAACTTCTTCCTAAGTTGCTAGTTGACCCAAAAGAGGTACGGCCTTCTGAGTTCTACAATCTTAATATACACTATAGGTTGTCCACCTAAAACAGAGATTTCAAGAAAGTCCACGTAAAGTAGGGGTTCGAGGTTGTCTGCGTAAAGCAGAGATAAAATAATTTGGCATAACGCATGGTTTCAGAGCTATCCGCGTAAAATAGAGAAGCGTAAGGTAGAGCTTCAAGGTTGTCCGCGTAGAAAGTCTGTGCATATAAATCTGCGCGTAAATATCTCCTGCGTAAAGTCTAGCATTCGTTGCAGCGTAAAGTTGTACGAGAAACTCATGAGTTTGTCAGTCAAAATTAGTGAATCTTGATATCTGACAAAAGTACTTGTACAACGATTGAGTGGACGGTTGTGATGATGAAATGCACGGAGTCCCAGGTTGTCGTTTAGTGACTTTATTGGATAAAAGTCATTTTTACGCTCGAGACAAAAATCAGATATCCCGTCAAAAAGCTGTTTCTTTTTTCACAGGGCTCGAGGCGTATCTCTGCCTTTAATGCACAAGATTTGGTCATGGCTGGGGAAAGCTAAGGCTGTAATAAATACGCTCATATCCTATCATTATATTTCGCCTAATCAGGTTACTCTATGCTGGTTATCTATTATTCATGAATCATCAGGTTTACGCAGGACAGTTACCTATGTGGCTTGCATGACGCGTCCTACGCAGGATAAGGAAGACTAAGGGAACGTGGGTAGTGGTTGTCATAACTGCGGCGTAAAGGAGACGATCTCCTGCATAATTTGGATTTTACGCCAACAAGAAAGTCATTTGGTTTTACGCCAACTAGGCAGTTTGTTTGGCTTTTACGTAAACAAGAGTCAATTGGTTTTTACGCCAACAAGGGTAAAGGGTTCTAGCGTAAAACTGGGTTTATCTAAACATAGGATGAGGTTTCAGTCCTAGTGTTTAACCTTGGATTTATATTGGTTCCTCAAGACTAGGGTCAACACTATGGTCAAGACTCTAACTAATCCTAGTAATGTTTATACTACTCTCAAGTAATACCTAATTATATCAAGGGACAATGGTAATTTAATCTATAGCTAAGTGATGCTAGGGTTCATTAGGTAATAGGGAAGACTAGGGTTCATTAGGAAATCAGGAAGGCTAGGGTTCTTTAAGTAGTCTGAACTTAAAGATGTGTCAATGCCCTAGTGGTATTCTTAATAGGAATACTACCCTAATCATCATCCTATCAACAGGGATTTCTATATTCTAGCAGGGGCTATACTAAAAGAATTATCAGGAAAGCACGTGAATCAAGCAGGATGCAATTATGTAAGTAGGACGGACTGGAAGGAAGATAAGTCATAGTCAAATTTTGGATGAGATCCTATACTTTAATCCTAGGTACAGGCTTGCTCGGTACAGTAATGTAACCGAGACAATATGCTCTGACCTGCATGGGCCACCACTAAAAACATGTCATGCCCCAGTCCCAAAATACGTAGGACTAGGATACGTAACCATGCCAGCCGCCCGTATATATGGCAACTCCAATATATGGAAACCACATATACGTGCGTACGCTGTATAATGAACAATAATTCATAAGTGGTAAAACTGATCACAAGTCACAGGGTAATATCTAAATCTCATCCACAGAAATCAAATATGAATAACCAATAATCATATAACTAGATCTCAATAATAAGTATCTAAAGAATGACAGTCGGATGGAAACAAATCTACTGCCGAAATAGAATATAAAGAGGAACCATATACACACCATAAGAGAACAACATCAGACAATCACGAGGCTCGAGGAAAAGACCTTCTCGGAATACAAGTAGCCTGTCCGGATCTGCGCTCCTGCGAATACTCATGTACATCTACACCTGGAAAGGGACCAGGTCCTCAGAGGGACATAACAAGATACAGAAAAACAACATGCCATGTATGTAAATACTGAATAAATAAATAAGGCGTGCTAACCATCTAAGTGAATGAAATTTAAAGACCTTGTAGTACGCATGGGAATGTGTAGGCTAGACATATACTGACGTAATTCACCAATCGTCATGACTGGCTAGTATATGTGTCATATGCCCCCAGACGCATGGGCACTCTGCAATCGACCATGAGGAGCATGGTACGAAGGATATAACATCATGGAGGGGGTGTCCCATACGCCTACTAGTAATCTTTCCCGCCCAATGTAGATGTACAAATCGTGAAAACGACGTGGACATCTCATACTATGATACAAGTCTCTATGAAATAAACAACTGAGCTACATACCGCTACACGTGTTGCTCACACTGATGCCCAGTCGCGCATGAGGCACGCGTCCCTACATGAACTCACTCTGTGACGTGTAATGATACGTGTCAAGGCCTGGGAAGTTATATCAATAACTTCACAACTTTAGGTGGGTCTACTAGACACTAAGTCAGATACTACTCCTAACGTCAACGCCTTCGTTGACTGCACCCGAGTCTGCTCGAACGCGCACATTTATATAATGAATAAACATGTAACTAACAATAATTAAATTTAAACAGTACAACAAGGCAAGGTATACTTGCCTGGCAAGAGAGCTGCAAATATAACGTCCATATGTCAAGTACCAAGTGTCAGAAACTATGACCTCAGAATGAATGTCTCCGGATACTGAAATAAATATCACTAACAGTCTCAGAAAATATCAAATAGCTAGAAACACCTGTCCATAAGTCTAATTTGGACACAGGGGCAAAAATAACAGTTTCTGGTCAAAGCGGGGTCCACATGTGGGCCGCTTTGCACCGAAAAATGTGTCAGGGTCAAAGGTCTCCAAATTCGCCAAACTTAGTGTCAACAAGTCCAGAACGTCGATACGAACCCAACGGAACTTTCAGAATTGGATTCCGATGAGCCGGTCACAAAATCGCCCGTCAAGTGAGCCTGTGGGGCCCACGATACGGGATTTTGTCAACGTTCTCAGAATCGAACCAAACTTGGATCACAGGACCAGCGTATCGCTACGAGTCCGATGGCGCAAGTTTCGTTTCGATCCGACGTGTGTACACAAAGTTGCAGCGTATTCCAGAACAGGCGGATACGGGGCGTTGTCGGCGGATACGCGTTGATTCCGGTGTGCACGCACATCCAAATCAACTTCTGCGAAATCCCGCACGTCCGTATCAACGACGCGCATGTTTCGGTAAAGACCGCGTGCGACCAAGTTATCCCGTTTGGCGGGGCGTACTCAGTTCCGGGGTGAATTGGGTCGTTGTTTTTCCTGTATTTGGATCACGTGCCGCGATCGCCACAGGACGCGATGCACCGAGCGGCTTGCACGGGCACCGAGAGGGTTACACAGTCTACGCTACGCAACTAACGGAACAAAAATCGGAATTACGAGGTGAGAGGAATCGTTACCTGAACAGGGCTCCGTGAAGGCTGATTTCACGTATCCTTGTGTCCAATTTGACAATGCTGTGTCCTGTCAGCCGGGTCCGAGACGTGTCCAGGTTAGGGCTAGGGTTCTGCTGTTGGCGGACACAGCGGAGGCGACCAGGGCTGCTCGGCGAGGCACCGTTGTTTGTCGACGGCGAGGTGGAGTCGGTGCTTCGTCGTCGGGCGGAGGCGGCCGGCTCAGGGTGGCTAGGGCACGGTGGATCTCGACGGTGGTTGGGGGTTTCACTGTGCGGAGGCTGAGCTGGAGGCGAGGGCGGCTCTGACTGGAGGCGGGGGTGGCCAGGGGGAGAAGGTCAGCAGAGGCAGCGGTTGGACGAGGGCGAGGCGCTGCGGCTGAGGAGGAAGGCGCTCGAGGGGGGCAGCCGACGCTGGTGAAGGGGGGGGTCGAGGTGGAGAAGAAGAGGAGGAGGAAGAGGAAGAAGTTGGAGGTGGTGGCGGGCTGTGATGGGGGTGGCGGTGGAGATGGGGGCCGGGGAGAAGGAGGCAGAGGAAGGGCGGAGGAGGGAGGGGCCAGCGGGGGAAAGCTCGACGCGGGGGGGGGAGGGGAGGCTTGCCGCGGGCGGGGAAGGCTCCGGCGGGGGGGGGGGGAAGACTCGCCGTGGGCGGGGAAGGCTCCGGCGGGGAAGCTCGCCGCTCCGGCGGGGGAAGGGGGGGTTCGGCTGTGGGGGGGGGTAGATTTAGGTTTTTGATTTTTATTTTATTTTTCTTTTATTTTCTTTTATAGAAAATTAAATAGATATTTTAAGAAAATATCTAAAGATATTTACGGGATATTTGTAGGATATTTTTGGGATATTTTCGGGTGAGTCCCGCCTCCAAATGGACGGTGCAGGTTCACCGGCCAATGAGGGGGTGACACCTCACATTATAAATTTGCAGGAAGGTCCCTGCAATTCCATAAATTGCATAATGGTCCTATTTCGGGAATTTGCACAATTTACGAAATTGTCTGGAAAATACCTGATTCCTGAAAATGTTAAAATTCACAGAATTGAAGGGAAAAGCTGTGTGAGGGTCCTGAGGGGGTGGGGGTGAGTCTGGGCAGGGACTTGGTCGGGTTTCTGGGTAATACGGGTCACCGTATTTATTAATTAATAAACACTGCGCACGGTCTTCTCTAATTATTTAGAGGCAGGTAGGGCCCTAATTTTTCTACGGTGTCAATACACTAAATGTAGTATACTCAGTGTAGAAAATTAACGTATTTTTGTTTGGGCAAAACAGGTGCATGCTGGGCCTCTAATCCCTAGGGGTAAAGAGATGGGTATAGAGCAGGAAATTAAATAGAGAATAAATACGGACGATTGTAACGATATTTGTGCGTCTCATACGAGGCTCAAAATTGAGTATCTGGGAGTTGCACAAAGTTCAGAAAAATAGGTTAGCACGTCTAGGAGAGGTATGTGAACTTCGTTCGGGGATAACAGTCAAGGTAAAGCTCCAAATAATTAGGTGATGGACAGGTGCACAAGTCAATAGGATATGTAAGCAAAATAAATTAAAATATTGTAACAAATCCTAAATTGTGAAAAATATTCCTAAAAATACTGAAATCTGGTCGAGGGGGTTTACAGAAAGCCTAGGGTTTGATTCTGAAATTTGTGGGGTGAGGGAATGGTTTTTCAAATGGAGGCTAGGGTTAGGTTTTTCTTCATGAAGGAATGGGTTGAGGGAGGCTCCCCTTCATTATATAGGCTAGGTTTAGGGTTCCTAATGCAAGGGTTAAATTAACCCTCTATGTTAAGTCATGAAGAAATTAATTAAGGTTTAGTCATTTCTAGGGTTTGAGATTCTAAACCTAAAATTGAAATTTAGGGTTTCACTAAGGCTAGATTACAAGTTAGGGTTTAGTCATTAGGTTTAGACCTAATAGGGTTTTTAGGGTTTGACCTAAACCTAATCATCATGAACACCTCTTTAATAATTAATAAACTCAATACACTAATTATTTACATGATTAAAATTAAACAGGGGAAATTACACTAATGCCCTAATCTGAAAATGTGGTAGTGACAGCTGTGACTCATGGTTGCTTTTCACTATCATGGTAGCAGCCGTGACACATGCAGTTCAGCTCTCCACCAAAAGCCATTATCCGACCGATGCGAATGCATGGAACACTATCAAATAAACTCTAGTATGCAGACGAGACGAACCATCAGAACAATTATCGTTGTTGCAGGGCAATCCGATTTATCACTTGAACACATTCAGGCACGGTATGGTTCTCTCGAAGCATATGGGATAGTGAACATGTTCATGCACTCTAGACAAGCATTTCAGGATTTTTGTTAAGCAAACAAGTTTGTTTCAAGGACATGCTAGGTGAGATCGTTCATTAACATGCAAGGCAGGTTGTATCATTCTCTTATGAAAATATTGCAAGCAAAAACTCAGATTTTATTAAGGCGTGCAAGAATCAGAGAACGAAGTTCTGCCCACTCACCTGATACATAATACCGATGCGGAGCGGGGCATTACACTGGCTTGATTGGCGAATTATTCGTCACCTGTCAAGCTTTTTTCCTTCAGGGATAAAAGAAAGTTTTTCCTAGCAGTCTTCTTATGTGCACGCACATAAACAACATGTTGTGAAGAGGTTGACCCTATTTGGCGCACTTTCTGCGATGCAGAACGAGTTGGCACAGTTTGCTTACGCGCATTTAATTTTGCACGAAGGTCTTGGTATGGCACACTAATAGTAGGCTTCTGACGAGTGGCGCATAACTTTTCCTCCAATGTGTGCATGATCATGATGTTAGGGAAATAATTTTTCCTGACTAACGCTTTATTAGTGCGCCTGTAGTCTTTCTTCTGCTGGCGTAGATTCTGGAAAAACTTTTCTCTCTTTGAAGAGCGCGCCTGTAGAGAGATTGGCTAGGACAGCGGTTTCCATGACTTTCTTGCCCCGCACATTACAATGAATATGTACAGGCTCAGAAGCTTTGGTGTTGATTACTATTTTTTTGATATTATACGAGTTGCGCGATTTGTATCCCTTGGTTAATGCAAGGGAGTTGTCCACCAAATCATTGACACGGACTTGGTTGACATAATTGACAAGGGAGTTCTCGTCAATCAGAAGGCTTTTTCCCTTGTTAACAGTAACTTCGGGATATGTGTGACGAGGCTTGAGCACCTACACTTTGCGTGTCTTCCTTGACTTGAGTGCGGATGAGGGGTGAGCACTACCCCCAGAATAGAGCATTTCTTCGTATGCTTGTTGGTTGAACATCACAACCAAGGTCTTCTACATCGAGCCGACCAACGCAGCGTCGCATTGAGCTACCATTTTCCCCTGTATCCCCAGCAGAGTCGCCATTTTGTTTCCAATGAACAAAAGTTGTAAGAACTTGGTATTAAAAACTATTAAAAGAAAGAAGAGTACAAAAGATTCTGTCACGACCTACACATAGTATTTGGGCATGAGACATGAGCACACCCAGCCTACACCGTAGTGTCGGCGGTAGAACGTTGTATAATAAGCCACAAGTATAATCTACAACTCACAACATATATACATACCACACTATACTCAATCACAGGCACTAAATTAAATAAAGGCATAGAAGATAATAAAGAAATAATAGTCTCAAATGTGGATCCAAAGATTCTCCCAAACGTTACTAAATTCTCAACCAATAATATCTAAAATATAACTAGAAATCCCGGAGAACAATCCGGTCCAAACCAGCTAACTAAAATAACTACTCAAGCACAGCCGGTGTCTGAGCTGCTAACTCTCCATGATCCGCCTGAAGGGCAAGATCAGGCTCAACTACGTCGCCAACATACGGTCAATAATGTGTAGGGATCTCATCCTCATCGAAGTCATATAAAATATTATTATCCAGTCAGGATTGGAACGAGTACATCACAGTGAAAACAGTTCCAACACATGGTAGAAGTTATACGGCAATAAATAGTAAAGAATATATTACAAAAACAAAAATGATATCACAATAAGGCAACCAGAATAACTAAATGTTAAAATCATGTCATGGCAATGATGTACAATAATCACAAGCGGTCATAGAAAATAATTGCAAGTATGGGAGAAACAAATAGGAATAAACTAATCTATGTGATTTAAAATACCTTGTCGACATGTGAATGGCTAAGGATAAAATCTAGCAAACCACACGTGTCGTGCATAGTTTATAGAGACTATCAAGTACTGAAAGTAATCCGTGTAACGAGTATCAAGAATCAAATAATCATACAAGAATCCAAAAAGTCACATATCTCATACAAGAATCTATCATTTACTAATCCGTGTAACGAGTGTCAAGAATCAAATAATCATACTATGAATGCATTATAGAGACTATCAAGTACTGAAAGTAACCACGGAAATGTACTCGTCTGTGGTCCTTAACTGCGGTACGAATCAGGTCCCAAATCAGAGTCTAAATCGCCTATTTAGTACGAATTACCACATCAAAAGATAATTTATTTAATTTTGATTTAATTAGTCTAATATTTTATTTTAATCCTATTATTCTGAATTTTAAATTAAACCTCCATTTTTGTCCAAATAAACCGAATGTGCCAACTTGAGACTCACGACACGCAAATCGAGACGTCATGTTGACCAAAAGGTCAACCGACATAAAATCTAGATTTTTATGTAGATTCATATAGATTTCAAAGCTACTTGAATGCTGGAATCGACGGTTTTACAAACTCACAAGTTGGAAAAAAATTAAGGCCAATATGGCGCTCAGATGACAGTTTCTTCGGTTCCCTGACTCTACATCTAGGTTGCAAGAATTTTACAATATAGTAAAATAGTATATTTAATTATGATAAAAATATATATGCCATGGTTTATCATGTCAGATTTTTGAAAATCTAAACAATTTGTGATTCCGAGTTCGGGATCTCTTGAAATCTTGAAAACACCAAAACGTGTCAGATCTCGGACGATTGGCACTCAACGAATTTTCTATAAAATTAGGTTCAGAATTTTTGAAAAAAAATAGATATTCAAAAACTATACCTCAACACAGTTCCAACACAAAAAAACGAAAACGCGTTTGGAGTTCAGAGCTAGGAGCAAGGGCTACGCGAAGTTGAAGAACCCTAGGTGAAATCTCTCTCTCTCTCCTTTAATTAATTCGACAAAAATCAAAAACCTAATATTATATCCATATATATAGGGGCGGATGCTCAGGGGTCGTCTAGAGCTCTCCATATGGCAACTATCCCGCTGCTCCCTGCTTCAAGAATTGTTAAAGGAACTTTGAACCCGAAGTTGTATGAATGTATCTTATTTTGGCCTAACGAGTTCAAGAGTTCGCACAGGGATTTGATCGTTAAAGGAACTTTTCCAGTATGAGGGTCAAAGAAACTTGAAGCTGTGCTCTGATACCAACATGTCACGCCCCGATTCCGTGGAATCGATAGTCGTCCCCCGGGCGTGACCGCCATGCGGGCCTAGGTTGCGCACCGCACAAGGCTTAAGTATTTTTGCATAGCGAGCACATATTCAGAGTACGCAGACAAATTGAAACACAAGTTGTAACATGGAAAAGTTCTCTTTATTGATAATGAACATCTATTACAAACTCTTAAACGAGTCATAAAGATTGCCGTACGGGCTTACAAAGTGTTGACATAAAATGAGATAGTTGTCTTGTACATTACATCCCTTTACTAAACTTCAAAATATAAGAATTCCTGGTGGAATGATGGCCTTTCCACGGAGCTACATTAAGTTCTTGAGTAGCTAGCTCCTTGCTTCAAGAATTGCTTCAAAATATGGCACGCTCAGGATCCGCCTACAGTTGGACTGGATCGGGATTGACTTCTGCTCCTCGCTCGGCTCTCCTTAGTGCGGGGAACATGTTTCAACGAGGGTCAGTACATCGAAATGTACTGGTGAAGGTAAGCTAACCAAACTATACCAATCAACATGTTGTTTTAATGAAGCATGCATATTATTTATGGTCTTTATATCTTGCCTTAGTTTATTTTACAAGCAAGCAGTATATAGAATTTACTGAAATAAACTTGCCACCGTTCGGTGACTTTTACCTGCCCGTCTGAACCACCTGCACAATACTTACCATGTCCTTCCCTGCCACGAAGACACAAGTTAGCTTGCACAGGTTTAAATATACGTGGAGATCACTGGCTTGATACCATAATGGACTAGTCAAGGACAAGGATAGCATGCAACGAGAGCACACGATGCGCTGCAAGCCATCCCGTCCCGTACACGATGACTACATACGAAGTTTTGCCCGGATCGGATCGGTGCCAGTGCCCCAGCGACCGGCCGCAGAACTTACACCCTTGTGCACAAGTTGTCCGTGATCAATCGGAGTCTATATCAAGTTAACCATTCAAGCAGTTTAGGCAACACGAGTACAAGATAAGTAGCATTTGCATGAATCATTTTGCATAACAAGGTGTGTTCTATGCATGGCACGATTTATAGAAGAAGTAAGCATTCTAACTAAAATTGAAGCATAGGTAGAACTTATAAACGAACTAGCATGCAATAGATAACCGTTCACAAGTTGATTGACAAGCATAAAGTAGTCCTAGCATATTCCCTTATTATCTTGACATCTTTTAGTTATTACTTGTATCGTTTGATCAGGACAAACAAGAATGCAAGATTTTTAGGTGTGAAGACTGGAAGAAGGGCCAACTGAATCGATTATAAGCCACTCACAAGTTGGTTGGAAGGAAGAAGGTGCTTCAGGACTCCGCTCGCGCGTCGTCTACTGCTCGTTCACCTGTATTGCCACGAATAGCTGAATCAATACCTCTTCCACTCTTTCCAATCTCGGAATTGAAGTGCAGTTCAACGAACGAAAAGAATAAAATCCATCAAAGTCGTTCAAGAAAACTCAAGCAAATATCCGAAAACCAACTCAAAGCACGAAAGCAACAAGCGACAACAAAAACTAGGCAACAAATTATGTAGCGGAGAGGTCCCTCCTGACTCTGCCGCTAAGTCGATCCTGGGGGCACGGTCCACTGAATATAGGAATCGATTCCGAAGAAGCAAATCCATAACGAGGATAAGATCTTGTTTCAATCTATCCCGATCGAACGATACCATCTTGTATTCCTTAGCCGCGCTCCCTGAATAAGAAGAACGGGGCACCACACATGAGTCGCTGGCACAGTCATAAAGGACGAGTTATAATCTCGGGGTGATATTAGATGCGTTAGGTATGAGTCTCTATACGCCACCTTTGCCCTGGACGGTATGGGTGCAACGCAAGGCCAAGCGGGCGTTTCACTCCATGTCGCCTACCATGCGACTATCGTAAAGTTTCGTCCAGATCGAATCGGCCCCGGTGCCCCGACGACCGTTCGCAGGAACCTGAACATAAATAAATTGTGCACAAGTTGTCCGCGACATGCAAGTCTTGGGTCTCAGATTCACGGGATTCATGACATGACATGTTTATTCTTTATTCTTTTTTAGAACGAGTATGCTCCACGAGCTGTGATTCTCGCTTTAATGATTCTCGTTCAGAGTTGAACTTGACATGGTACAATCCCCTAGTTTGGAGATGCCTTGGCGAACTAATTATCCCGAACACTTTCAGGTTCATACTTGCACGGAACGACTATTATATAGTCTTTCGGGAAGAATTAGATGAATGCAAGACATGGATAGTGTTACTTGATTGTGGCATAAATTATGTGACAAGCATTGAAATAAAGTAAACGAGTACAAGTTACAATGTAAGCAGGCTAGCATGCATTTGTTGGAACATAAGCATAAGAAAACATATTGTATAGTCTACCTTAGAACATAAGCATTTACGTTAGCACGGGTCTAAGGGGTAGTGCGAGGAGAGAAACCGTACATGGACATATCGGACGACATAATCCATAAGGCGAGCAGTGTAAACAAGTGAAGTAGTGCACTACGAAAAGTATATAATGATCTACTCGAGGCATAGCGGGGTCTACTAGCACGAAGCTAAGGTAGCATGTGAGGGTCCAACTATAAGCCAAGTTTTATTTCCATGTTGTAACACAAGCAATACAAGATGTGATTATTTTCTTAGCTAGGTGCGTTGTATTCTTTATTAGCATGCAAAGGGTGATTCACCTAGCGACTAGCATGTATCGTCCTTATTTTAAGTGTGCAGGCTAAATAAAGACAAATTCATCGTAGCCACCCACCTTAGCGATGATTCGCCTCGGTCGAGCGATACTCCGAACGAGCATTTGAAAGTCTAAGTCTGAACTCCTGAAGGGTCAAGTCTGAAATCATTTGCCTCAAGCAAGTCTTCTCGCTGAGCAAAGCGGGTCGGGTAGTTGCACTAGTGCCGTTTGAATCGGCTATCCGCTTGAACGAAATGGATCGTTACAACAATTACAGATTATGCGTGTGGAACTTCTGGTTCTCAACATGCAATATTTTAATTTTTGGAAACTACAGGTTTCGGGCATATGAACTTCATGATTAATCTATGATCTTCAGGTTCATTTATGAACTCCAGCTCAAATGTGAACTTCAGGTTCAATATGTTTCGCTTTAGGCTGAAAGGAGGGGCTAGGCCTCTACCAATTTTTAGTCTTGTTTCTAGCAAAGCTAGCAGTATGACGAGGATAATCGTCTTTAAATATTGATTAGCTTTTGGGGAAACTAATATTTTACTATATTCAATTATGAACTTCATGTTCTTTTTGAACTTCGAGTTAAATTATAAATTTTGGATTCAAGGTGAACTTTGAGTTCATTTATGATGGTGTAAAATAAAGTTTCTGTAAAAACATAGTTTTTGGTGCGAAACGGAGTGTCTACGGGAAACAAAATTTCTAGAAGAAACGAGTTTTCTGGCGCGAAACAAAATTTTTGGCACGAAACAGAGTATTTGTGAAAAGTTGTTTCTGATACGAAACGGGGTTTCTGTGCGAGAAAAGAGTTTCTGCGCGAAAAGAAATTTTATGTGGGAAATGAGGTTTCTACATGAAACCGAATTTCTGCGGAGAAATGAAGTTTCTATGCAAAATGGAGTTTCTGCATGAAAAGGGAGTTTCTGTACAAAATGGAATTTTTGTCCGAAATAAAAGTTTATATTTGCGAAAAGGGAGTTTATGCACGGGGAACTAATTTCTGCACGAGAACAAATTTCTGCGCGAGAAATTATTTTCTGTACAAGAATTGATTTTTACACGAGAAACCGATTTATGTCATTATGGTTGATTGCTGTCCGGAAGGATCCGTTCATCTTGTCATAGCTGTTGCTCTTTCTCTGTTTCTTTTTTTTCATCTGTTCATCAAAACCCAAAGAAAAAAAATAGACAATAAAAGAAACTTTAGACCATACCCAATTCTTCTTCTTTAGAAACTATTGCGAGTCATTTGTCTTTTGTCATAGTATGGTGATAATGTGTTGTAGAATAAACTATTAATGGAGAGTCTTTCGTAGAAGAAAAGAGAAAGGGAGGAAAGAGAGGTTCTGTCTGTGGAAAATCATTCTTACAGAAATTTTCACTTTCTTATTATAACTAACTACGCCAAAAAAAAACAATAATGCTAACTTACAACTTTCTTACATCCCACTCTCCTCCTGCTATGTGGGCTACACTCGGTCTCATCTCTCCCACAATGAACGACTGCCACGTGACGTTTCTGTCACATGACGGCCACCCGGACAGCCACCGGGTCCCACCTCTCCCACCTCCTCCAATGGACGGCCGACATGTGGCGCTCTCCTCCTGCTATGTGGACTATATTCGGTCTCATCTCTCTCCCAATGAACGACTGCCACGTGACTTTCTGTCACATGGCGGCCACCCGAATAGCCACCGGGTCCCACCTCTCCCACCTCCTCCAATGGACGGTCGTCACGTGGTACTTTCCTCCTGCTATGTGGGCTACACTTGGTCTCACATCTCCCCCAATGAACGACTGCCACGTGACGTTCCTATCACATGGCGACCACCCAGACAGCCACCGGGTCCCACCTCTCTCACCTCCTCCAATGGACGACCGCCACGTGGACGTCACGTGACAGTTGTAAGAGGATTGTAGGCATTTGGTTGTAGTATAGCATAGTCCAAAAACAATAATGCTAAGTTTACTACCAAATACTTACAACCATCTTATAATCCACTCTCCCTCTGCTATGTGGGCTATATCCGGCCCTACTTTCTCCCAATGAACGGCTGCCATGTGGCGGTCATCTGGACAGCCACCGGATTTCATCTCTCTCTTCTTCTCCAATGGACGGCCATCACATAACGGTTGTAAGAGGATTGTAGACATTTTGTTGTAGTTATAACATAGCCAAAAAAAAATGTTAGAGAACTGCATAAAGGTCTTTTCAGGATTTTTAAAATTTTATTAAATAAAGTTGATTGATGAAAGGATGTACTAGGTAACGTGGGTTCTGCTGTCTTTTTCCTCCGTAAGACATGGGATTCTAAATATTTTCGGAAAATTTCACTCAGGCATAATAGTTTAATATATTTCTAAAAAAAGCAACAAAATTTCAAAATTTAACAAAAAAGCAGGGCGTTTTACGCTTTTCCGTCAATATATTTTAACTCCGTTAACGGAGCAGAAGTAAAGAAAAATTTATAAATAAAATAATAGAAAACGCCCTTCGAAAGGACGTTTTATATTTTTTATTAATTTTTTCTCTCTCCTCTCTCTTCTCTCTTCTCTCCTCTCTCCTGTCTGTTTTATTATTTTTATTAATATTTTATCCTCTCCCTCTCATCTATCTGTTAAAAGAGAAAAAAATATAATATTAAATAAAACTAAAACGCCCTTTGGAAGGGCGTTTTGCTTTTTTTAATTATTTTTTTATTAATATTATATCATTCCCGTTCATCTCTCACTTTCTGAAGAAAAATTTTTTTATTTTAATGAAAAACGTCCTTAGAAAGGGCGTTTTTCCTAGAAAAAACGTCCTTCCTAAGGACGTTTTTCATTAAAATAATATTTTTTTTTTTGGGCAGATTCTCTCTCCTCTCTCCCTCTCGGCTCTCCGCTCCCTGTCCCTCTGCTCTCTCTCTCTCTCTCCCTCTCCCTCTCCCTCTCCGCTCTCCCTCTCCTCTCTCCTCTCTCCCTCTCCCTCTCCCTCTCCTCTCCTCTCTGCTCTCTCCTCTCTCCCTCTCCCTCTCCCTCTCCCTCTCCCTCTCGGCGACACCGGCACCGCCCTCATCATCGTCGATGCTGTCGATGGCGAGTTCTGGTTGGCCAAGGAGGAAGGGACGAGCGGGCCGATCATCTTGAGGTTCTTCATGCTCGGCCGCCGCTCGTACAGCTTGAACGCCGGCTTCTTGGCCCGGTTGTTGAGCGGGTGGTTCTTGATTGGGGGGTTGGCGGCGGCGGCGGCGCGCTTGGCGGCCGTCTCGGCGGAGCCGATGAGCATCTGGACGACCTGCTTGAAGGACTGGGTGTCGGCCTGGACGAAGGTGGTCGGGTATGGGGCGTTCGGGATCGGGGACTTGGGCGCCGGCGGGAGGCTCGCTGACACTGCGCCATTGCTGTTGCTGTTGGTGTTGGGGGAGGAGGGTGGATATGGGTGTGGACTCTTGTTGTCCATTGCTACGAGCTTCTCCCTCGACTCGACCTCGAGGACACAAAATGAAGACACGATGACTATGGCCGAATTAGGGTTAGGGTTAGGTTTTACGTTTTTGGGACGATGACCAGCTTAGGGTTAGGATTTTGGAACCTCAAGGACACGAGGACACGACGACGTTGTTCCTGGAGGACCCCGGACACAGTCACTGTATCGGACACGGTATCCAGAATAGAATTTTTTAATTGTTTTATAGCTTTTCACACAGGAGAGAGGAGAGAGAGAGAAGAGAGAAGAGAGAAGAGAGAGGAGAGAGGAGAGAAGAGAGAAGAGAGAGGAGAGAGGGGAGAGAGAGAAATTAAAATATTTTAAAAACATAAAACGCCCTTTGGAAGGGCGTTTTACTTTTTTTATTATTTTTTTTAACGTCCAAATTTAAACCGTTAAGTAGGTCGACGGAAAAGCGTAAAACGCCCTTTGGAATGGCGTTTTAATGCTTTTTTGGTAAATTTTGAAACTTTGTTGCTTTTTTTAGAAATATATTAAACTATTATGCTCTGAGTGAAATTTTCCGAAATATTTTTGTCTTTATCCTCGTCTTTTCAAAATATACCATTGAGCAGGCTCCACATGTGCTCAAGAAATTATTTTTGCCTTTATCCTCGTCTTTTTAAAATATGTTGCACGAAGCAGGAAAATTTTAAATGTGATAATCTTTGAAAGAAAAGAAAAAAAAACTTTCCATACCAACACCTCCATCTTTTTTTTAAGTCCCATTGTAGCATCATTGTTCATCCTGTTGAATACATGGCTGATTTAATAAGGCCACGTTTGATTTACGAAAACTAAATTTTGAAAAAAAAAATTATTTATTTATTTTGTTTGGATGCAGAAAAAAAAAAGGAGGACAGAAAAATAATTTTGAAACAAAAAAAAATAGAAAAGAAAAGAAAGAGATTCTACCCAGCAAATCAATAATTTATTTTTTCCTACTAAGAATTTATTTTCTCTTTCAATTTTTTTGTTTTTTCAAACACCGAAAAAAAAAAATTCAGGAATTAATTTCTTTCATTTCTATTTTACGAACCAGACAAGACCAGAGTTGACCAAAGAGAAAAACGGTCCGACCCACCAAATATCTTTAAAATGTCCAAAACTAGATAAAAATAATTGCAGCTTTAGAATGCATATTTGCTTGGCTTCCCAGTGTACAAAGAGTAAATTGGCTCCACTAGTATTGTTCTAGGCTTTCAAATGAGAGACGTGAATTGAAATTCTTCTCTCCTAAATATTTTACATATTATGTTCATTCTTGATAAATTTTTAGTATATTTTTTACTATTTAAGTCCAATTAACATGAAAAATTGTACGTAGTAGTATAGTCCAATCTGAATTTAAATTCAGGCTCCTCACTAGAACACCAAGTAATTTTCGACAACTTCAATCGAAGTCATCTTTGAGAATTAGAACATATTAATGGGAACTCGATGGGCATGTTGGAAATAGTTCGACTAAAGTTAGGAACTCACAATAAGAACTTACAATTACAAAATAATATATGTACAAATTTTTTAGATCCTTAAAAAAAAAATAAAAAATAAAAAATATATAATCAAACGGTTGTTAATGGTCGAATTTAAAAAATGAAGAACTCATTAGTTTCTATAAGATTTTTTTTTTAGAATGAAGTCAATATGACTGTGAATTTGATTAATCGAATCAAGTGATTTGGTACCAAACAGATGGATAAAATATTCTGACCGACAAATAATTTTCCAATAATAATCATAAATACTGTCCATTTTATATACGATGACACCTTGGAAGCAATTAAAGAGTAGAAAATTGAAAATAACCTCAAATTCAAATTAAAAAAAAGAAGCATGATGCATAAGTTGCATGCGCGCAAAGTTCTTATTCTACAAAGCAAGGCTGAGGTCCAAATCTTCCTCCTCCTTCAATAACCCTTTCCTTCTTTCTTCTTCTTCTTCTTCTTCTTCTTCTTCTTGCTGACCATGGCTACTTCCAACATGGTTGCTCCTCTCTTGAAAGTCCTCCAACTCAAAAGTAGGCTTCCAAAGGAGGGACCCTAGCTGACTCGTAGTATTGGAACAACTTTCCTTCTTTGGCCTCTTATGCATGAGATCTCTCATGAACCTTACATTGCCGAGAAGAGTGTAGAACATCTCAACTTTTTCGTCGTCGTCGCTGCTGCCGCCGCCGCCATTAGTCTCTTCTTTCTTTGGAAGAGGGAGGGGAAGAAGTGGCGGTGGTGATGGAGAAAGAACACAAGCTACTGGTCTCTTTTGTGGCCCATTCTTTTCCATGGAAGATGTGTGTGTTTCTTCTCTTCTTTCGTTTCTGTAAATTCTCTCGTAGCTACTACTGCCCTCTTTTATGGACCCATTGGATTGACTCGAGCTTGACTTAAAAAAAAAACAAAAAAAACTTTTTTTTATATTATTCCTGTTAGATAGGGAATATTGATATTATTCATGTTAGATTAAAAATTGAGAACATCCTCCTGCAAGTGTCTCTAATGAGTTTTGAAAGCGTCGCTAATAATTTTAGCGACACTTACAGACGGGTGTTCTTAACTTTTAATTTAATAGAGGGTAATATTAAGATCTCCTATCTAACATGGGGTAATATCAAAACCCAAAAAAAAAAAAATAGCTAAGTTTGAACTTTAAGACGAGCTTACAATTAGGTTCAAGTTAGATTTTTTTGAAATATTATCGAGTACGAGCTCAGCTCACTAGTCATTTGTTTAAATCAATGTTTTAAAGTTCGGACTAATGATTGAACCAAAAATCTTTGATGCGGGTTCAACCGGGGTTCAACTCCGTTCAATCGAGGTTCAACCGGAGTTTAAATAGCCCCTTTATGAGAGCAAAATGAGTTGAAATATGTAAGATATTCACATTTACTTTTTGGTTTGGTTCTAAATATGTTTGGCTTAGTTTGGTTTTACAACTATAAAGTCTCTTAAAACTAAATCAAGAACCAAATGATCCAAATCTCTATCTGATAAACTTTTTTGAGTTTTTTTTGTAAAAATCAAAATCGGCCGGTTCAATTGTGTACCGGGTCGGACAGTTCACTGGTTAAATTTCAGTTCTGAAAAAACCGTCGGATCTTAAAAAAATCTAGTTCAAGTCAGACCGGACCAATTTTTACAAATTTTGGTCAGACCCGATCCATCCAGGGGTGGATCCAGAATTTAAAATTGGGATGGACAAGTACAATTCTACTAATCACATATCAAAATTTTGGTAGAATTTTTTTCTATATTTGTAAGGTTCGATACATGTCATAATGAATAAAAATATTGACCTCTATTACTAGGTAATCATGAACAAATTCAAAATTATTTTCAGACAAAAAATAAAAAAAAAGAATGTTGAACACATAACTGAAGTATGAAAAGTCTGAACAATCTTGGAACAAGTACAGCCCACCCAACGAACCACTTGGATTCGTCCATGGATCCAACCATCGGTCTGGTTCAGTTCTGACAACACTAATTTAAACTCAATTTTTTTATTAGTTTAAACAAGTTTAAACTTAAATTGATCTCATAAGTTTTGTCTAAAATAAAAAAAACATATAATCAAATTAGAAGTGTTTAAATGAACTTGATAATGTCTAGTATTATAATATAGATATATAAATAAAAAGAACCTGGTTTGTGAGCTCGCGCTCTTAACCTGTAAATTTGTGTTCAAACAATTTTATTTTACTGAGTCTATTTTTAAGTTTGAATTCGTACTCTCTAAATAATTAAAAAAAAACTTAATCCATTAAAATTTTAGCTCTTACTTAAGGACAAATGGTACTCTAATCTGTTGGAGTGGGTGAAGTTTTCAACCTGTACAAAAATACCTCAGAGTTGGATTGAGTATTCCTTAATATAATATGAATATCTCAATATATTTGGATTGGGTATTCCAACATATAATAGAAATATGTCAATGGATTTAAATTTGGATTGAATATTCCTACATATAATAGAAATATGTCAATGGATTTAGATTTTGATTGGGTATTCCTATATATAATAGGAATACTAGTTGTGGGTTTGAGGCTATATATATTATGTGTCTCCTAGACCTAAAATATATCTGATATCTCAAAAATATTACAAAAGGAGGCAAGAGTGCTTTTACAACATTGGAAGGAGAGAGGAAGAAATTGAAGGCTATTTCGAAGAGGAAATCGGTTTCGGGTAATACTTTTCTCGTCATCTCCGTTTTTCGTTTGTCTGTGATTTATTTTCTATTCCAAAGAGTTGTGGTGATCTGTTTGGATCGGTGAGAAGTTTGTAAGGAGTCGTTTTATTTCTTATTCCATTAGTGGAGGCTTTTCAGGGTTAGACTTCGATCGTCCCGTAGTTTTTTCTAGTTGAATTTTTTACGTAAAAATCTCTGTGTCTGCGATTTATGTTTGACTTTTTTTTGTTTGTGTGCTTTTGCTCGGTTCTCTAGCGGGACTTTTTGGTTTTGGGAACGATTTTGCGCTTTCTTTCCAACAAAGTGGTATCAGAGCCAGGTTCTGGAGTTCCGAGAGGTCAGGAGTTGACAGACAAACCAGGAAGGAGAGATGCTGGTGCGCAAGGTAAACCTACCAAGTATCATTATCAGCGGAGCAAGATGAAGGATTTGTTATTCGTCAAGAAGCTGCATCTACCAATATTTGCATCCGAGAAGTCCAGTGACAAATCCGAAGAGAACTAGAAGTTCGAGCATATATAGATATGTGGATATATCAGGCAGTTTTTTGACGAGAATGTGTAAAATTACGTTGCTTATATTGAGCACGCGAAGACGCTGTGGGATGAGATGAAATCTTTGTATGTGAAGAAGATGGGGGTAAATAAGTTGTTCCTGATCCGAACGATGATGGTTCTGTGGTACAAAGATGGTGCGTCTATTACGGATCACTTGAGTGAGTTCCAAGACGTGGTTGACCAGCTATCCTCGTTGGGAGTCAAGTTCGACGACGAGGTTCAGGGACTATGGCTGTTGTGTACATTGCCAGACTCATAGGAACCCGTACGAGTGTCTATGATCGCTTCTACTCCGGAAGGCGTGGTCAGTATGGAGTTTGCCAAGAGCGGGGTACTGAATGAAGAGATGCGGAGACGTTCTCAGGGCACTTCATCCACATCCCACCCAGAGGTGCTAGTTTTAGAGAGCCGCAGAAGGAGAAAGAGCAGTGGTCCAGGTGGTGGTAGAGACAAGAGCATGGGCAAGTCCAAGGGTCGGTACGAGGACTCGGAGTGTTACCATTGTGGCAAGAAGGGCCACATCAAGCGGAACTGTTTCGCTTGGAAGAGAGAAGAATAGCGATAAGGGAAAGCAAAGTGAGAACACTACAGTCTCGGCATATGGAGGCAACATGGTCATTGTAGGTGATGAGCAAGTTATGAACCACACCTGCGATAACAACTTTTGGCTAGTGGACTCAGGTGCTTCGGCGCACATATCTCACAACATGGCACTATTTGCTACTTACACAACAGGCGACTGTGGAGTATTGAAGATGGGCAACGGAGATGTGTCGAAAGCTGTTGCTATTGGAGATGTGCATTTGAGGACAAAGACGGGTGCAATTCTTGTTCTCAAATATGTCCATCATGTCCCTGATATCCATTTCAACCTGGTGTCGGTTGGAAGGTTGGGTGAAGAGGGTTTCTTCAACCTCTTCGGGAACGGTCAGTGGAAGTTTTTCAAAAGTTCGATGGTAATTACGAGAGGAAGCAAGAAGTCCGGACTCTATTATATAGAAGGGAGCGCACATAGGGCACAAGAGGTGAACGCAGCTACTGATGCGTCTACTGAGTTGTGGCACGGGTGGATCAGCCATATGAGCAAGAAGGGGATGAGCTACTTAGTGAACAGGAAGATGATTTCAGGGCTAAAGTCTACAAAATTGGAGAGATGTACGCACTGTTTGGTGGGAAAGAAAAATAAGATATCTTTCCAAAGTCACCCAAGTTCAAGGAAGCCGATGTTGCTCGAGTTGATTCACTTGGATGTCTATGGTCCTATAAAGGTAAAGTTCATTGGTGGTGCTTCTTATTTTGTGACTTTATTCATGATTGTTCAGAAAGGTTTAGGTCTATGCCTTAAAGACCAAGGATCAGGTGCTTCCCACTTTCAAAGAGTTTCAGGTCTCTGTTGAAAGGAAGACGGGCAAAAAGGTACTATGTGTTCAGTCCGTACATTGGTCCCTTTGATGCTTATTATAGAGAGCAACAGATACGACACCAGAAGACTCAATCGAAGATACCTCAGCTTAATGGTGTAGCAGAGCGAATGAACATGACGCTGATGGAGAGGGTACGATATTTGCTGTCAGAAGCAAATTTGCTGAGAAGCTATTAGGGTGAAACACTTTACACAATTGCTTATATTATTAATTTATCTCCTAGTGCTCCTTTGCAGGGTAATATTTCTGATAAAGTATGGTATAGCAAATAGTCGTCATACAATCACTTGCGAGTGTTTGGTTGCAAGGCCTTCGTGTATGTACCGAAGGACGAGAGATCCAAACTTGAGCTGACGACGAGGCGGTGCATCTTTGTCAGCTACTGTCGGGATGAGTTTGGCGATAAACTCTACGACCCAGTGGAAAGAAAGCTCTATAAAAGCATGGACATAGTATTTGTCGATGATCAAACCATGACCAACACTCAGTATTTTAAGATTCCTTCTGAGGCTGGAGAATTGTCTGAGTTAGAGTCATTTTGCTTCGAGCAGTTTCCAGAGGACATAGCAGAGGATCCAGGTATGTGGGAGCCAGTACATGGAGTTGCTCTCAACCTTGATCATCAGCCTACTGATGGTGGTCAGGCTGACCCTCAGGAGGATGAACATGCCGAGTAGACAGTTCCTGAAGGGGAGAAGGGTGTTGATATACAACCAGCACCAGTGGTTCCGTTGAGGATTAACGATAGAGAGCGTCGACCATCTACAATATACTCACTGGGTGAGTATGTGCTACTGACTGACGGGAGAGAGCTCAAAAGTTTTATAGAGGCTATGGAAGACGAACACAGGCAGGAGTGGATGGAGTCTATGTAGGAGGAGATGAGTTCCTTACAGGCCAACTCCACTTATGATCTGGTACAGTTGCCAAAGAGCAAGAAGGCTTTGAAAAATTGATTGATGTTCAGAGTGAAGCAGACATAAGATGTTACTCGCCCTCGATACAAAGCGAGGCTGGTAGTTAAAGGCTATGGTCAGCTGAAGAGCATAGATTATAATGAGATCTTTTTGCCATTTGTCAAGCAGTCATCTATTCGGGTAGTGCTAGCATTGGCAGCCAGTTTCGAGTTGGAGGTCGAGCAGATGGATGTGAAGACGACATTCCTCCACGGTGATCTTGAGGAGGAGTTATACATGAAGAAGCCCGAGGAATTCTGTGAGAAGAGCAAGTCATACTTGGTCTGCCGATTGAGGAAGAGCTTGTCTAGTCTAAAGCCGGCTCCGAGGCAGTGATACAGAAAGTTCGAGTCGTTTACGGTGGAGCATGGTTATGCACGGACGACGTTGAACCACTGTGTATTTGTGAGGTAATTTGCCAAGGATGATTTTATCATTTTACTTCTCTATGTTGATGATATGCTACTGGTGGGTCGGAATGCCACTAGGATAGCAGAGTTGAAGCGCCAACTGGGCGCGGCCTTTTCTATGAAGGATTTGGGCACAACGAAGACTATTCTTGGAATGGAGATCAACCGAGAGAGAGAGAGGGAGAGAGAGAGAGAGAGAGAGAGTCCAAGCTGCTACACTTATCCCAAAAGAAGTACATTCACCGGGTACTTCAGCATTTCTGGATGGATGGGTCAATGAAAGTGAGTAACCCTCTTGCGGGTCACTTTAACTTCACTGAGAAGCAATGTCCATCTACCAAGGATAAGAAGGAAGATATGGAGCGGGTTCCATATGCTTAAGCTATGTGGAGTCTCATGTATGCTATGGTGTGTACGAGACCTGAAATCGCTCACACAGTTGACACAGTTAGCAGGTATACTTCCAATCCTGGAAGTGTATATTGGAGTGAGGTCAAGTGGATTCTACGATACCTTTAGGGCACTGCCGATTGGAGACTTTCTTTTGGTGGTGACAAGCCGAAGCTGGTTGGGTATACCGATGCTGATATGGCTGGAGATATATGGCTGGAGATGTAGACACTAGGTGATCGACTTCGGGCTATATGATAATGTTTGTTGGTAGAGCGGTATCGTGGTAGTCGCGGTTGCAGAAGTGTGTTGCCTTGTCGACGACAGAGACATAGTACATTGCGGCGACGGAGGCTTGCAAGGAATTATTGTGGATGAAAAAGCTGCTGCAAAAAATGGGGCTAAAGCAAGAGCAGTAGCCTTTGCTTTGCAATAGGCAGAGAGCAATTCATCTTGTGAAGAACCAGACATTTCATAGCCGGTCCAAGAATATTGATACCCGGTGTCATTGGATATGGTATGTGGTTGAAAAGAAATAAGCGGCGCTTGAGAAGATTCATACGGATGACAACGGAGAAGACATGTTGACAAAAAAATTTCCAAAGAAATTTTTTGAGTATTGTAGGCGGATCGTCGGGATGACGACCCCCTCCACATAGTTGTGAAGGGGAAGACTTGTTGGAGTGGGTGGGGTTCCAACCTATGTGGAAAATACCCGGGAGTTGGATTGAGTATTCCTACATATAATAGGAATACCTCAATATATTTGGATTGGGTATTCCTACATATAATAGGAATATGTCAATGGATTTAGATTTAGATTTGATATTCCTACATATAATAGGAATATGTCAATGGATTTGAATTTGGATTGGGTAGTCCTATATATAATAAGAATAATAGTTGTGGGTTTGAGGCTATATATATTATGTGTCTCATAGCCATAAAATATATCTAATATCTCAAAAATATTGCGAAAGGAGCCAAGAGTGCTTTTACAACATTGAAAGGAGAGAGGAAGAGATTAAAGACTATTTCGAAGAGGAGATCGGTTTCGGGTAATTCTTTTCTCGTCATCTCCGTTTTTCGTTTGTCTGTGATCTATTTTCTATTCCAAAGAGTTGTGGTGATCTGTTTGGATCGGTAAAAAGTTTGTAAGGAGTCGGTGTATTTCTTACTCCATTAGTGGAAGTTTTTCAGGGTTGGACTCCGATCGTCTCGTAGTTTTTTCCATTTGAATTTTTCACGTACAAATTTCTGTGTCTGCGATTTATGTTTGACGTTTTTTTGTTTGTATGCTTTTGCTCGATCTCTCGCAGGACTTCTTATTTTGAGGAACGCTTTCTGCGCTTTCGTTCCCAACATCATCCAACTTAAACCGGGTCAAGGGCTTGGGGAAAAAAAACCTAGTTTGGCTTATGTTTAACATAAAGATCAAAAATAGAATATGATAATCATTACCATTTATATGTGCTTTAATTTACTAATTAATATTAAAATGAAAAGTTAAGAATGAAAAATGCTAATATTGGGTTCTGAAAGTTGTTGGTGGACATCAGCAAAATGACGTGACTGGTGTCGTATATTGGTAACTAAAATGATGACGTATCAATCACTACACGACAGAAATAACATGGGAGTTTTTTTTTTTTTAGATGAAATAACATAGAAGTTGATACTGCTGACGTTGGTGGTCCAGCCAACTAAAGTAAAGCAATATATTTTTAACCAAGTTTAATAATAGAGCGAAAAAAGTTGAACAAAACGAAAAAAAAAAAAAAAACCCCAAACCCCCCCCCCCCCCTCAAATAAAAGGGAAGACAGGTTGGAGTTCTTACCTTGTTGGGATTCCATGGACCAGAATCTGCTTTCATTATATGGACTTATAATTCTCAAATGTCCCTTTCGTTATTACATCAAGCGCGAATCAAATGAACCGGAATCCCTGATCTTCGACCACCCTGTACCTAAACTCTGAAAGCGGGAACCTCTATTGTCAGGCGCGCCTTACGCGCTAGCCGTGTGAGCGCCCGTGTGCGCGATAATAGAACACGCATGCGTGTGTCATGACACACACATGCTTTATTGTCGATTGATAAATCGATCTCTGATGGTCTTAAATCGATCTAGAATCGATTTAATCCCCCTTTCATGTACTTTGACTCATTGGGATTAAAAAGTGTGCGCATGCGCACGCGGTTAAAGAACACCCGCACGTGCGTGCGGTTAAAGAACAGGCGCGCCTTGCGCGCTAGCGGTATGAGCGCTAGGAAAAATAGGCAGATATTCTTTCAAAGAGAAAGCGACTCCCCCCCCCCCCCCCCTCTCTCGGACCCCGATCCTCCTCTTGTGTTCACCATTTCCCTAGCCCTCGAGCTGACGCTCGATTTTCTGTACGGTTTTTGTAGAAGCATTCAGAGCACTAATCATGTTTGTGGATGGGCCACCCATGCCGACGTGGTCTGTCCTAGCCAAACCAGATCAAAGAAAAACTACAGTTAAAATTGGATCGGGTCGTGAACCAAAATTTCAAATTCAGTAGAAGCTATAATCACGTTGAATCAATTCGAACTGGATCTAGGTCAGATTTGGCTGGATCGACTCGGGGTCTACAAAAATCAAAAGTATAAGACGACCAGCTATGCACTATGGAATACGTCAATACCTTGAAATATATATGATCAACAACGGGAAGAGACAAAAGAGTAATTCTACAATCCAACAGTCAAGTCCCTATATCCTACTCGCAGTTGTATATCTCAATCAACAACATGTAATAAAGATTTCACAAATATAACATTAATAAGACATCTCAAAATACTATATCATATATGATCATGAAGTTATTAGAGAGTAGCAATAATTACATTGATCATAATCTAAGTCTTGATATGATATACAATCATGACGTTTGAACAATGAGAATAAGCTCCCGAAATACGAGCTAACACATGATCAGTGACTAAATGTAAAAAAAAAGAGAGTATAATAATAATAATAATAATAATAATAATAATAAAAAAGTGGGTGAGGAAAGAAAATCCACTCAACCTCCAAAGTCGTCACACTCCTCGTGCGGTACAACGAAGTAGATGATAGGCGGATCCTCCAGCTCTGTTAAAGATATATGGTCATGCAAAAATCAGTGGGATCAACCCCAAGTAGAAAATATATAACAAAGGAAGCTAGAAGAAGACATTGAAAATCGAAAGAAAAATCATAATACATAACTATATACACATGGCATAGGGGAAGCAGTAAAACATATACAATATGATAATACGAAACATGATGCTTGAAGGCAGTTTGGTACCAATGCACACATCACATAGCCTAGTACATAAAATAAGCTAGCTACAAGACAGACGTTGTAAATGAATCAAGGTAAAACAATATCATGGTTAAACATGGCCTACATCTATTTATTAGTGACTACTTAAGTTATTTTCCTAATACTAATGAAACAAGAATTATGTCAAAAATGTGCATTTTAGACACCGAGGCTGGCCAAGATGCTTAGAAAAAAAAATCTTATAGTAGGGCTGACCTCAGGTTAGTATTAGAGTGGTCATCCATGATGCCATAACATACGTATAGACTAGCATATACATAGGAGATCATGGCTCCATCCTTGGATGACCGAGTCTGAAGCATAGCCAGCGAGGTTGCATGTGCCCCCAGAATCCTCCCTCTCAATACGTTATAATAATTAACTATTTATTACCTTACAAATCATATTCCGAATCCCAAACTGTGGACACGCAAGTATTCAAAAATAGTATGATGTATTATGAATGCTACATACTTCCAATAATACGAGTGACATGCTGATAAGCCATGTATGAATCAGTAAAGCAGCAGTGGCTTGTGAGGCTCAGGTGATTCAGTATGGAAGAGAATGTATTGGCATCCTTAAGCTGTTGACTTTGTTTTAGCAAAAGCTCAAGTTCCTTTTTTTCTTTAGTCCCACATCGGATGGCCAAACCTTTCTTGTGTACATATATTAGTTTATCTTCTTTGCTCTCTTAAAGTTGTTGTGTGGGCGCCGAATGCCGATTCGATTTCCTCTTCGTGTTCGGGCTGGGACCCTAAAATTCTTTTTGCTCCTCTTCATTTTTTTTTCATTTAATTTTCTAAACGTTGGAAAATTAATTTTGTCCGTTACTAATTGTTTTTGAACCGTTAATAAACTTTTGTGTCCCGATTCATTCCTCTGTGACTGTGTAACGGCTGAATTAATAGAAAATTAATTCAGACCGTTACATAGTGTATGGATTATTATATATATATGAGTGGTTCTCTTTGTGAAAATAATCAGAAAAAAATTCTTTCCTCCAAACAATTGCTGCCAACATTCTGTCCAATCTTCGTCGTTTCAATCGTCTCCAAGCTCTGGGCAGAGCTAAGTCCTGGTCGTTCTCTCCGAGTCGTGTGCGGCGACGAGATACCGGTAGTGCGGGGGTTTTACCACTAGGAGCTTCGGGAATGTCTGCACACAGATCCCGAATCAACTCTTAGAGCAGTGCTTTGTGCACGACTTCCCCAGAGGCCGGTAACATCAGTCTAATTTTATTTTTTATTCACAAATTTTCAATAAGAAAAAGAAAATTATTCTAACATAAGCATCAGTGTATCAGTCTGCATCAACATTTGAACACTTGAGAGTATCAGTAACTGATACTGATACCATTCAGATCAGATTCCTCCATTCTTTTCTTAACATCATAGCCACAAATCTTCATTGCCATTTCAGTGCCACATCAGCTGCTATGTCATCAATCCAGAGGGGCCAGCCAGCTCAGCATTCCGTTATGCCAGCTCAGAGAGTTGGTTACAATCTCAATATTCAGTGTAGGCTATAAATAAGCCAGAGAAAGGGAAATGGGTTTAGGCAATTGTAATTCTTCTTGTTTCTGGATCTACTTCTTTCTCCATAGATATGTTCCTTCTTCCTCTCTTTCTTTCCTCAATAAAGAAACCCTAACTTTCCCAATTCTCCTTCTTCCTCCTTAATTTCTGCAACTTACTCTACTTCTTATGGCAAATCCGAGTGTATCCGCATCAAACCAAGGTTTGCTAGGTCGGGGACCTAACAATTTGGTATCAGAGCAGCACACGGAGTCGTTCATGGGGGAAGCTGAAGACCATAGCATGAGCTGCCATGGCTCCCTCCATGGATCTCCTCCAAGAATCAGTGGGGGAATGCGACTACAAAATTTGGAAGGTAAAGTCGAGAAACTTACTGTTAGTCTTGGAAAAGTAATTGAAGAATTATCTAGAAATAACAAAGTCATGGAAGAACTAGTTAAGAATCAAAAAGGGGGAGATGATGATCCTTGTTCAAATATCTTTGGATCAAAGGCTGTTCATGTTGATTCTTCAGTAGCTGCTAGTAAAATACTTGGCCATAGCTGCAATCATCAATCATTTGGAAATCATCATCCGTGTGGAAATTTTTAAAATAGCAAACCTTATCAAAATTCACAACAAAATTTGATGAATGGACAAACCTGTAGTAATCATGGGTTGAGGTTGAAATTGCCAGAATATGATGGCAGCTCTGAGGTGGAGGAATGGTTGCTTGAAGCAAATCACCACTTAGATTTCTATAATGTACCTGACTGGAACAGGGTGAGAGCTAGTTCTGTTCAGTTGAAGGGGAGGGCTGCACATTGGTTTGATTTGATCATGAAGATCAGAGGAGGTTCCCTCACTTGGGAAGACTTTGATAAAGCTATCAAGAAGGAGTTTGGTCCTTCCCAGTTCATTGATTATACATTAGAACTTAAACTTCTTAAACAAGATGGTGGAGTACCAGAATATGATTCTAAGTTCCAAATAATATCCAAGAAAATTCAAGGCATCAGTGAAGCTTGTTTGGTGAGTCAGTACATGGGGTGGGGTGGGGGTGGGGGGCTGCTCAAGGAGGAAATAAGGTACGAGGTGCTGATTGCTCATCCTTCCACACTGCCCGGGGCTATGGAACTGGCTAGGATGCAGGAAACTAAATTGCAAATCATGAAAAGAGTGTACAAGCAAAGTTTCCAGTCCACCAAAACAGCAGGATATCATAGTGTCTTTGAGTCTCAAGGAGGGCTGCATTTAGAAGATAATAAGAAATCTCTGGGAACTGCACAAGGATCTCATGCTACACAAGGCTCAAGTGCTACTAAACAAACTCAGACACCTGTTAACCAACCTGCTACTAAAATCACTTCAGATGAATTAGCAAGGAGAAAGACATTGGGGCTTTGTTTTTCTTGTGACGAGAAGTGGTTCAAAGGTCACCAATGCAAAGGAAAAAGATTATATATGATACTCAATGAAGAATAGGGTGATTCTGTTCCTGTAGAGTGTGAAGAACATGTAGGGGAAGAGTTAACAGGTAGCACTGTGTCTGAACCCTTTGCTATATCACTACAGGCTCTATCAGGAACATTGGATCATTCCACCATGAAAATGAGGGGTAGCCTGAAAAGCAAACCAGTTCTGATCTTGGTAGATTCAGGGTCAACTCACAGTTTTGTGGACAGCAAATTTAGCTCCAGAATAGGGTCATTCTCAAGAAATCAAAAGCCATTTGAAGTAATGGTGGCTAATGGTGAAAAGCTACAGAGCCAAGGACTTATTGAAGGGGTTGTCATAGACTGTCAAGATCATAAACTAATTGCCAATCTCCTTCATTCGTCCATTACAGGGTGTCAGATTATTTTGGGAGCAAATTGGCTTAGCACCCTAGGAGAGATATAGTATGGAACTTCAAAGAGTTGTCTATGAATTATGAGGTAAATGGGATTACTCATCAACTCAAGGGGATCAAGTTACAACAAGGGCCACTTATAGAGCCAGTCAGTAAAGACTTGAGACAGAAGTCCCAAATATTCCTGATACAATGGTGCTCACTTGATACAGAAGTAACAGTTGAAGAACAATTACTACCTGAAGCACAAGGGTTATTAAACAAGTACAGTCACATCTTTGAAGAACCTACAGGGTTTCCACCCCCAAGGAGGTATGGCCATCAAATTCTTCTAATTCCTGGTGCTATGCCTGTGTGCAGTAGGCCACATAGGCACCCCTACATATATAAGAATGAGATAGAGAAACAAGTCCATGAAATGTTGGAGACAGGGATCATTAGGCACAGTACCAGTTCTTACTCATCCCCAGTTGTTCTTGTGAAGAAATCTGACGGTTCATGGAGAATGTGCATTGATTATAGGTCATTAAACCAGAACACAGTTAAGGACAAGTTTCCTATCCCATTCATAAAAGAGTTGTTTGATGAGTTAAGTGGGTCCAAGTACTACACTAAGCTGGACTTAAGGTCAGGTTACCACCAAGTTAGGATGGCTGAAAGGGATAATACCAAAGACTGCATTCAGGACCCATGAGGGCCACTATAAATTCTTGGTAATGCCCTTTGGTCTTACTAATGCACCTTCAACTTTCCAAGCAATGATGAATGATATCTTTAGAGAATATTTGAGGAAATTTGTATTAGCATTCTTTGATGATATTCTTGTATATAGTACTACCTTGGAAAACCATCAGATACATGTAGAACTGGTTTTTCAAAAGTTGTCAGAGAATCAATTAAAGGTTAAAAGAAGCAAGTGTTTTTCTTCCAGTCACAAGTCCCGTATTTGGGTCATGTAATAACCAGTCATGGGGTGGAAGTTGACAGAGAACAATGGCCTACTCCCAAGTCTATTAAGGAGTTGAGAGGATTTCTGGGGTTGGCTGGGTATTACAAGAGATTCATCCAAGGCTATGGAACTATAGCCAGTTCTCTTACTAACCTACTGAAGAAAAATGCATACCACTGGAGTGAGAAGGCCCGGGCAGCATTTGAGAAACTCAAAGTAGCTCTTACCAGTCCTCCTGTGTTGGTGATGCGAGATTTCAAAAAGACTTTTGTACTGGAATGTGATGCTTCTGGTGATGGTGTAGGGGCTGGCTTGATGCAAGAAGGAAGGCCTATAGCTTACCTCAGTCAGGCCATTAAAGGGAGAGCAAGACTGCTATCTACTTATGAGAAGAAAATATTGGCAATATTGTTAGCAATTAAGAAATGGGGTGAGTATTTGTGGAGAAGGGAATTCATAATCAAGATTGACCACAAATCTTTAAAATATATGCTAGAACAAAGGGTATATACTGAAGCTCAATATAAATGGGTTCACAAATTACTGGGGTACAACTACAAAGTGGAATACAAGAAGGGTAAGGAGAACCAAGCTGCTGACAGCTTATCCAGGATTAATGCTATGGAACTGGAGACCATTGCAGTGGTTACTCCTGCATGGGTGCAGCAATTCCAAGCACATATGGCCAATTCACATTATTATCAAAAGAAATGGGAAAAATGGGTAAAAGGCAAGCTGGATCATAGCAAATATACAGTGATAGATGGACTGTTGTATCATAAAAAAAAGGTTATTGGTGGATCCCCAATCACTCTTCGTATTAACCATGTTAAAGGAACATCATGATATGTGGGGGCCATTCAGGTTACCTAAAGACATTGTAGAGGCTGAGAAGGGTTTGTTACTGGAAGGGCATGAAAAGAAGGGTCAAAGAGTATGTACAAGACTGCACAGTATGTCAAGAAAAAAAATATGAAACAACCTCACCAGCAGGGCTTCTGCAGCCTTTACCTCTACCTAACAAAGTTTGGGAGGATATATCCATGGATTTTATAGAGGGTCTTCCTACTATACTATTCTAGTAGTGGCTGACAGATTAACCAAGTATGGCCATTTATTTGCTCTCACACACCCTTACACTGCTGAGAATGTGGCTCAAATTCTGTTTGAGTGGGTGATCAAGTTGCATGGGTTTCCTAGATCTATTGTCTCTGATAGGGACCCAATTTTTATAAGTCAATTTTGGAAGGAGTTATTCAAAGTGCAAGGGACTAGCTTGGCATATAGCACTGCTTATCACCCTCAATCAGATGGACAGACTGAGGTCACCAATAGGTGCATAGAGGGGTATTTGAGGTGCTTTTATGGGCATCAACCAAAGCAGTGGAGCAAACACTTGGCCTGGGTAGAGTATTGGTTCAATACAAACTGGAACTCTTCTATAAAAATCACTCCTTTTGAAGCTCTGTATGGGAGGCCACCTCCCACTTTGCTTACATATCTTCCAAATATTTCTAAGGACAGGTCAGTAGCTGAGGTTTTAGCTCAGAGGGACAATGCATTGCAGTTGCTCAAGGATAATTTAGTTCTTGCTCAAGATAGGATGAAGAGGTATGTGGACTTGCATAGGACTGAAAGAATTTTTGAGGTAGGGGATTGGGTGTATTTGAAGGTGCAACCTTACAGGCAGATATCCTAGCTCATAGGAGACCCCAAAAATTTTCTCCCAAGTTTTATGGTCCCTACAAAGTCCTAGCTCGTATTGGTCATGTTGCTTACAAGCTAGAACTACCAGAAGAGGCTCTGTTACATCCAGTCTTTCATGTATCTGTTGAAATTAGTTGATGATTTTATTGATTGTCTCATTGGCATTATATAGCCTTACAGTCATTAATACAATGATCTTAATCATTATGACAATAATCTCATAATGGAATATCCTGTGACATATTATGGCATCCCAAATATGTCCTCAGGATATTCCCATGTGCTTATACTATACTTAAATATGACACCCAATATATCATATCAACACTCCCCCTCAAGATGGGTGAAAGATATTCACTAAGCCCATCTTGTCACATCCTCTAATCATGCTCACTGAGGCGAGTTCCTTGGTTAGTCCATCTGCTACTTGATCCCTGGTTCGAACATGGCCAAGCTCCAGTAATCCACTATCCAACTTCTCTTTGATGAAGAATCTGTCAATCTCGATGTGTTTGGTCCTGTCATGCTGTACTGGATTGTTGGCGATACTAATAGCTGACTGATTGTCACACCACAGCTTCATCTTGGCTCCTTGATCCAGCTTCAGCTCCACCAGCATATTCTTCAACCATAGCAGCTCTGCAACTCCCAAGGCCATAGCTCTGTACTCTGCTTTAGCTATCGATCTGGCCACCACAGACTGCTTCTTACTCCTCCAGGAGACCAAGTTACCTCCTACAAATATGCAATATCCCGAGGTAGACCTCCTGTCATCAGCACAACTAGCCCAGTCAGAATCACAGTAGCCCTCGATGCTCACGTGATTGTTCTTCCTGAATATTAGTCCCTTCCCGGGAGCACCTTTCAAGTACCTCAGAATCTGGTACACTGCATCCATATGACCCTTCCGTGGGTCATGCATGTAGCGGCTCACCACACTTACTGCAAAGCAGATATCAGGACGTGTGTGGCTCAAATAGATCAACTTGCCAACCAGTCTCTGGTATCTGTCCCGATCAACTGGTTCTCCAGCCTCAGCATCAATCTTGAACCTCTGATCTATTGGTGTCGCTGCAGGTTTGCACCCCAACATCCCAGTTTCTGTGAGAAGGTCCAATGCATACTTCCTTTGAGAGAGAACAATCCCCTCTGCTTCTCGAGCAATCTCAATCCCAAGGAAGTACCGAAGAAGGCCGAGATCCTTCACCTCGAATTCCTTGCCAAGCTTTCCTTTGAGTTGGGCGATCTCCTGCTCATCATCTCCTGTGATAATCATATCGTCCACATACACCGCAAGCATGGTGATGTGGCCTCCACTCCGACGGAAGAACACAGTATGATCAGTATTGATCTGCTGATATCCCATCCCTATCATCGCCCTTCTGAATCTGTCAAACCACGCTCGAGGAGACTGCTTCAGTCCATAGAGGGACTTCTTCAACCTGCAGACCTTGCCTACTGTCTGATTGGTGCCAAATCCTGGTGGTATCTCCATGTACACCTCCTCCACTAGATCCCCGTGAAGAAACGCATTCTTCACATCCAGTTGGTGTAGCTTCCATCCACCATTCGCTGCCAGAGAAATCAGAGTCCTGACAGTGCTCATATTTGCAACTGGTGCAAAGGTCTCGTCATAGTCGATGCCGTACGTCTGACTGTATCCTTTGGCTACTAGTTGAGCTTTGTAGCGCTCAACATGTCCATCTGGGTTCTGCTTCATGGTAAAGACCCACTTGCATCCAACTGCTCTCTTCCCCTCTGGCAGTCTCACAAGCTCCCAAGTGTGGTTCTTCTCCAGAGCTCCCAACTTCTCGTGCATTGCCGCTTTCCACTTGGATCGTTCTTGGCAACCTGCCAATTGTTAGGTACAGTAATACTATCCAAAGATGCTATAAATGCTCCACGAGAAGAAGAGATATGGTCATAAGAAACACACTGAGCAATATCCCAACCATATCTGTTTGGAGGATTTCCTGCATTGCTGCGAGTGGTCCTCCGTACAGATAGTGGTGAGGGAGGAGTAGAAGTAGGAAGAATGATATCTTGTGAAGGAGGGGGTATCACCTGAAGGGGGATTGGTGTCGGTGCCTCAGGAGTTGGGACGAACGCAGGCAAGGGACTTGGCACTGGCACTGTCGGTACTGGTCCTGCAGTTTGCTTCTCTCTCCTGCTGTAGGTAAGTAACTCTCCCTGAGCCGTAGGCCTAACACCTTCACCTTCTTGTTCCTTCTCCGTGCCTCCATGCCAAACTTCTAAATCGGTTACCACCAAGTTCTCCATCGCCCCCTCTCGCCTAATACTGGCAGTATTAGGCGTGTTGTGTGAAGTTTCGTCCTGGCGGTAGTATGGCTCATGCTCCCGAAAGTGGACATCCATACTGACAAACTTCTTCTTCTCTACTGGACTCCAGCACACATACCCCTTCTGGGTCGCCGAGTAGCCTACGAAGATGCATTTGACCGCTCTAGGGTCAAGTTTTCCAACTGATGGCCTGTTGTCCTTCACAAAACACACACACCCAAACACCTTCAGTGGGAGTATCCCACTATTATTGCCTTGCAATACCTCACATGGGGACTTCCATCCGAGGACCTTCGAGGGCATCCTGTTGATGAGTTGAGCTGCTATCAACACTGCATGTCCCCACAGACTCTGTGGGACATTCATGTCGATCATCATACTTCTTGCGACCTCCAGAAGGTGTCTGTTTTTCCTTTCTGCAACTCCATTTTGTGCTGGTGTGTATGCACAGGTGGTCTGATGCTGTATTCCGTGTACTGACAGGTATTCTGCAAGCGTCCTGTTGGTATACTCCGTTCCATTGTCAGACCTCAGTACCTTCACAACTGCTTTGTACTGAGTCTGGACATGCTTATGGAAATCCCGAAAACAAGCAGGTACATCATTCTTATTTTTCATCAAATATAACCAGGTAACACGAGAGGCACACTCAATGAAAGAAACAAAGTACTTATAACCATTCATAGTGTTAGTAGCACATGGACCCAGACATCAGAATGTACTACCTCAAAAGCAAAAGTGCTCCTATGACCCGTGCCAACATATAAGCTCCTAGTAAGTTTTTCTAACTCGCACGCATCACATACTAATTTCTCTTTATTTGTTTTTGCATAAATCTCTGGATACAACTTACTTAGAGTATGAAAGGAAGAATGTCCCATCCTCCGATAATGGAGTATCAAGGTATCCTCAGTCCTCTGCTGCAGTCATTCCATGCCAGCCTTCTCTGCCATAGATACCAATGCTGAGTCCAGTCCTTCTCGATCTAGGTACCACAGTCCCTCATGCCAAGTGCCAGTCCCAAGTCTTCGTCCCGTCCCTTTCTCCTGGAAGGTCACCTTAGGAATATTAAAAGAAACAATGCATTTAAGTTGGAGGATTATAGAACTAATGGACAAGAGACTGACTGGAAAGGATGGAGCATGTAAAACATTGGATAATCTTACTGAACCTGTACAATTAACAGTACCCTTACCGACCACTGGCTGGAAAGTGCCATCAGCTGTCTGAATGTTGTCTGCTGATGCTAGGTGAGTGTAGGAAGAAAACTCACTAGCATTCTCCGTCACATGTCGAGATGCTCCCGAGTCGATAATCCAGTCTGATGCTTTAAGGGAAGAGATAGACGCAAGGGCAAGTGATTCGTCAGTACCTTCTGATGGATGGACATAAATGGCAGCGTTGTTCCTAACAAAGAATGAGGTGGACACCTCCTCTGTTCTACTCCTCATGTCTCCCAGTGCCTGGTCCTCCACAGTAAATGTGCCATCAGCTTCTCCGTTCCCTTCTGATATCAGGAGGTTCGCCCGATAACCTCCTCGGCCGCCTCGTTTACCCCCTCGACCACAACCACGTCCTCCATTATATCCTCGTCCGCCGAACGGTCCTCGTCCACCACCTGAATCTCCCTCCCTAGGTTGTTTGGTACAAGCATACCGATGATGACCCATCTCCCTACAGTTGTAGCACTGTCGGTTATGCTGCCAGGGCTCTCCCTTAGATCCTGTGTTTCCTGAGCTGGTGATCGCTAGTGCTAACTTTGCTTCGGGGGGACCACCTGTCCCGTCTTGCAGCCTGATGCGTGTCTCCTCCTGGATCATGGCTGAGATGGCCTCCTCAAGGCTAGGGATCTTTGGTTGGACTAGAAGTAGGGTCGTCCTCTGTGCGAAAGCTGCAGTCAGCCCTTTGAGGAACTTCATCGTCCTCTCCTGCAGACACACCTGTCTCTCCTTACACTTAGGGTCCCCGCAGCTCGTCCGATCTGAGGAGTGATCATAATCCAACCACAGACGCTCCAACTCCGTGGCATACTCCTGCACCGTCTTCTCTCCCTGTACGGTGTCATCAATCTCCCCCTTTATCTGGAAGACCCGTAAGTTGTTCCCCACACCATCATAGGTCCTTCTCAACTTCTCCTACACATCTTTCACCATCTCGATACCGTCTACTGTGGCGGCAATAGACTGGATTAAGGAGTTGAGAAGCCAGATGTAGATCACCATATGAGTGGACTTCCACTCATCGCGTCCTGTCGAGCCCTCGTCCGGCTCTGTCGCCTCGCCCGTCAGGAACCCCTCCATGTTTTTTCCTGCGAGGGTTCTCCTCACCCGCCGTGACCAACTCAGATAGGTGGCTGGTCCATCTAATTTCAGATCGATGGAGGAAAGCTTCAACTCCGGCGACGTTTGTGTCGTGTTCTCACCAGCCGACATCGTCAACAACTTCATCAACGTCGCAACCTCTGCAGAATCTAGCTTCTTGATGATCTCCTCCATCGATGCGTCGTCTATCCAGTCACGTCCGCACCACGACTCACGCTCGTCCTCGTCGTCCGCTCCTAGATCCGAACATGTCCCCCATTTTTTCAGATCTAGGCATCCCTATTAGGCGTTGTCTCGTGCTGGTGCGGAGGAGACGGCAGCACGCATGTCACAGCCACCGTCGCAGCCGCAGCAGCCGCAGCAGCAGTAGTAGCCGCAGCAGTAGCGGGACGGGGCAACAACAGCGAAGGGCGGAGAAGGGAAGAAGGGGGGGCGTGGAAGAGTTCGGTGGAGGAGATCTAGGAAATCCTCCTGTGGGTTTGTGGAAGCTTGGTGACGGCTAGGGTTTGTGGAAACTTGGCTCTGATACCATGTTGAAATTAGTTGATGATTTTATTGATTGTCTCATTCGCATTATATAGCCTTACAGTCATTAATACAATTATCTTAATCATTATGACAATAATCTCATAATGGAATATCCTGTGACATATCTGGCATCCCAAATATGTCCTCAGGATATTCCCATGTGCTTATACTATACTTAAATATGACACCCAACATACCATATCAACAGTATCACAGTTGAAAAAAAAACTTGGACACAGAGTTCCGGTTCAGGATGGTATACCTCAGCAACAGGAAGCAATAATTCTAGAACCTGAAGAGGTGCTTGAGAGAAGGTTGATTCAGAGAAGGGGCCAGGCAGTTGTAGACTTGTTGGTGCAATGGCAAGAAGGTGGTAGGGAATCTGCTACTTGGGTTCCCTATGAACTTATTTTGACCTTGAGGCAAGGTCAAATTGAGGGGGAGTATTGATAAGACCCTGTATGAATCAGTAAAGCAACAGTGGCTTGTGAGGCTCAGGTGACTCAGTATGGAATAGGATGTATTGGCATTTTTAAGCATCAGTGTATCAGTCTGCATCAACATTTGAACACTTGAGAGTATCAGTAACTGATACTGATACCATTCAGATCAGATTCCTCCATTCTTTTCTTAACATCATAGCCACATATCTTCATTGCCATTTCAGTGTCACATCAGCTGCTATTTCAGTGCCACATCAGCTGCTATGTCATCAATCCAGAGGGGCCAGCCAGCTCAGCATTCCGTTATGCCAGCTCAGAGAGTTGGTTACAGTCTCAGTATTCAGTGTAGGCTATAAATTAGCCAGAGAAAGGGAAATAGGTTTAGGCAATTGTAATCCTTCTTGTTTCTTGATCTACTTCTTTCTCTATAGACATGTTCCTTCTTCCTCTCTTTCTTTCCTCAATAAAGAAACCCTAACTTTCCCAATTCTCCTTCTTCCTCCTTAATTTCTGCAACTTACTCTACTTCTTATGGCAAATCCGAGTGTATCCGCATCAAACCAAGGTTTGCTAGGTCGGGTACCCAACACATGCACCCATCGATCATGTCATAAACAATATTATGTATGACGCACACAAAGCGAGGCACTATTAATCATCATCTCGACTACTAGGCTTATTGACACGTGAGGTGATACACGTGTCATAATGCTAGTAGATAATATCGTACATGTAGGTCCATGCAGAGCCCGAAGCAGTATCCAAGCCATAATGCTAGTAGATAACTACCCTTAAGTCTAATTTGGACACAGGGTAGAAATATATTGTTTTGGGGTCAAACGAGGTCTACATGTGGGCTCACAGGGTACTAGAACGAGGTTAAAATTGGTCGATCTCTAAATGGGTCAAATATATGTCTATCTAAGATAAAACAACGATTCTAACACATCTGTAATCTCAAAAATGGTTTCCGATGGACGGATTGCAAATACGCCCACTTGAGAGGATCCATGAGCCTGCAAATTTGATACCTGGTCGATGTTCACAAAATTGAACGTACCTTTTGTAAAATGACAAGTTTGACGGTGTCAATCCAACAACAAAAGTATTATCATGGCCTGATAAGCAGATTGTAAATGTGCATAATTTTTAAAAAAAATATTGATACATCAAAATTTAATGGGTACGAGTCTATTTTGTCCGTAGTATGCGGCTACAGTTACAATCGCATTTTGTTGAAGGATCCCCCTGCGACCATCAAACAGAGACATATGCGGCACATATAGCCCATCAGCATGATGGCTATAAATAGGAGGAACTTGGACGTTCCCAAGGAGACCCCCGGCCCCTCTTTTTCAGAGACAAAGAGCCCCGGCTAGCCACGTACGTGCACACAGGCTCAAGAGAGAGAAAAGAGAAGAGAGCATACTCATTCCATCGTCGGACCGTCAACGGAATAAAGAAGTCGCTGCAGTACTCGATCTCCATCGTCACGTTCTCCAGATCAAAAATATTGTACTTAGATTTTCTGTTTAAGATTTCTTTATACTTTTTGTTGGTCGTTAAGCAAAAGTTTATTAAACTTACATTAACCATACCCTCATCCCGTTTAGATGGCAGTGCCCCCTCCTTTCTTCCCGTCATTTGCTCACCCTACTAAGCTGCAAAATCCTTCTCATCTTGAGGCAGTGTTAGAGACAGCCCCTCCCCCCCCCCCCCCCTTCCCTCCCAGAGGACACGGAGGATTTTCTACAGTCTATGGATCCATCTCTCACGTCTTGGACCATTGCTCTTCCAGCTCCAGAAGTAGAGTTCCCTGACTCTTAATCCGGTGAGGATGGCGGCCTGAGAATTCATGAGACATTCCATGCACATTCCTGACTCACCAGACGCTCGGGATTCACTCAACCCTCTCGGGGTGATTGCACACGAGGCCTAGGTTTCCTGTGATCAGGTTGTCTTTGTTGCCTTTGTATCTTGTGGCTTCTTTTGTATGGGTTTCCTCCCTCTCTGATGTAGGCATTTGGGGCTATCTCCCAGTGAGTTCATTTTTATTCACTCACAAATACTAGAATATTTATTCACCCTCTAATAAAAAAATGTACACGTGGCATCTTCATCCAAACAAAACTATCTTGCGAGTGGTTTTGTTTACCAAATCCCTCCTGTTATGTTATATATGTCCCGTTTAAGTTTAAAAAAAAAATTAATTGAAAAAAAATAAAAAATTATAAAGTTAAAAAAATTAAGTGAGATTAAAGATCGTAAAAGGATTAACTATGGAAGGTGACTAAACTGGATTCGTGATGTTGGAATAATTTACTGTGTTGTATGGAAAAGTGGAATATGCAAAATGTAAGTATGATGTAAGAATACAAATTGGAGTAAACTTATGATTTCAGCACTACGAAAGTGAGCAACTAAAAATATTGATATGTACGTGATAGATTCGGGATGTAGACTATGAAAATTATTTAGATGAGTTCCATGTATATTGTTTCACTAAAAAAGATTCACAAAAAAAAAAAAAAAATCTTATTTGCGACAAACATTTACGAGGGTTCTCGAAAAAAGTAATAGTTACGACAAAAAAAAAAATCATTTCATCGGATATATCTCATAGAAGTCCATATTAATTCCGATGCATAACACACTCTCGGAAAGAGCTATATTTTGATCGAAATTGTTCAATTATTGGCGGGAGTTGTTAGCGCAAATACTATTTTTGACCTAAATTTTTCGTTCTCGAAAAAGGATATTATTATTTTTAAGAACGTATTGGACCCGTCGAAAGTAGTAGACTAATTACGAGGGCAATTATTGTTGATCGTAAATAGTGTTTTATATGTGAGAGCAACTAGATATTGTTGAAAATAAATTTCTATTTACGAGGGAACATATATATTTATCGGTGAAAATATAGATTTTTTCGAGGGATAGACTAAGTGATTGGAAGTAGTTGACTATTTCCTATGACAATTAGTCATTATCTAAAGTAGTGTTACAAAATTTGGATGAAAGCAATTAGATAAAAAAAAGTGTTATAATTTTTTTCAACTTTTTCTCCTTTAATTCACCAAAAGAGTGTTTTGTACCAAAATAGGTGTTACCAAAATTTCTATCTTCCCCACATCCCCCAATCATCTCTCTCTCTCCTCACCAAAAATTTTAAGAACATTTTGTTTCGTTGCAGTAAGTAGATGTTTCTATTGTAACAAAATATTTGTATGCAAAAACAATTACCATTCCTTAAAAAATTTAGGGGGAAATATTTGTACGCCAAAACAAATACCACTCCCTAGAAATTTTGGAAGGAATTAAAATTTCAAAAAATTTACTGGACATAAAATATTTTTAAATAAATTAACTATAACGATACTAATTTTGAAAATTTTGAATTGACGATAGAAATCGCCATCGGAGGTGGCAAAAATTGATAATGTCAAATTTTCGTTCCGAAAATCGAGAATGTCAAATTTTTGCCAACTTGAGTTGGCAAAAATTCAGCACTTTGACCCGCGGGTGGGTGGGTTGAGGGTTGGTTTGGTTTGGTTTGGTTTGGTTTTAATGTTTTGAGGGTTGGTTTTTTATTTTTATTTTTATTTTTTTTTGAAAAAAGTGTGGTTTGATTTAGTTTTATTTAAGTTTAGTTATTTAAAAAAAAATGTTGTAAGAATAATGTTTTTAAAACAAATTAGAAAAAATATGTTTTAAAATCAAAAATAAATATACTATCATTGAACATCCAAAATTTTTAAAGTTTTCTACCGTAAAAAAATTACGTCTATCGTCGAGCAGACTTCGAGCGGCCATAACTATTTGTTCGAAAATTATTTTTCGTCAAACAATAAGTCGATTTGTATCTTTTCGACGAGAGTAACACAATTCGTGTTAAAAGGATTTTCATCTTAAGCAAGACGCACATGCTACAGGCAAAAGTATAAAATTTAAAATTTAAAAGTATCATAACTTTTGACTGATAGATCGAAACGAAGCCTAGTTTGTGCCAAAATGACCGTAATGAAAAGTAGTATGGAATAAACCATTTCACCATTTGATGGACTTTAAAAAAAATTAGAACTGCCGAAAAACGATGTTTCGACCTCAAAATTTTGCTTTCGAATTTGTTTTTCGGTATTTCAATATTAACGAGTAAAAATTGGTGTCTCCGGACCCTCAAACGTTATCATATAATATATCAGTGTGAAGAAGATTAAAAATGGGACAAGAATTTATTTTTTATTTTTTTGTGATATCTATTTTGATATCTATTTTAATTATGATTTCTCATAAATATATGTTTTAAATTTTGAATATGTGTTTAGTTAGATATCCTGTAGTTAGTTTAAATATAATTTAAATTTGAATATATTATTATCCATAATAAATTTCAAATCTGTCCTTAGAAAATTATATTTTGAATGAGTGGTATCTAATATTTGAAAAAATATTTTAGTTAATTTTAAATTGTTTTTAGAAAATCTATAAGTGTCGTTTTTCAAAAAAATCTATACCATAATTAAAAAATATTTGATATCGTAATTGCCTGTTATAGTTCTGGTATCAAATTAAAAAAAATAACAAATAGATAATTACGATATAACAGACAACATTTAAAAAATAACACATATTCAAAATTACATATATTTATGAGAAAATCATAATTAAAATAGATATCACAATTTAACAAAAAACAAACAAACAAAAAAAACCCTAAAAAACAAACAAACAAAAAACCAAAAAAAACCATTTGTCAGATTTTAGCCATCTCGGATAGCTAAAATTTGACAAATATAAAAAAATATTTATTTTTTATATTTTTGCCATCTGGGATGGCGAAAATTTGACAAAATATAATTTTTTTATTATATTTTCGTTATCTGTGATGGCGAAAATTCGACAAATATATATATATTTTTATATTTTCGTCATCTAGGATGACGAAAGCTTTCATTACTTTAAATATTTTTCAAAATAGTTTCGTTTTAGTTAATTTATTTAAAAAAAAATTGTACAACAAATTTTCTGTTAAAATTTCTCCCCTAATTTGGTTCGCGGATTATGATGTTGGAAAAAAAAGTCATTTATTTTCTATATTAGTGTGCCAAAGAAATAGAGGAGGAAAGAAAAATAATTTTCAATGGAAAAAAAAAATAGAAAAAGAGTGGTTCCCTTTACCCTTATAAAGAATTCACTTTTACTTTTATTTTTCAAATAACAAAAATAAAATTAATAGAAATTAAATTTTTTTTAAAAAAATTAATAAAAGAACAAGAAATTGATTTTTTTTGAGCGAATGAAATGAGGCCAAAACCAGCATCCCCAAACCTTCTTTCTATACTTAAAATTAGGGGAAATAAAAATTTTCCTTGACAAAACAAACCCCTCTCTCTCTCTCTCTCTCTCTCTCTCTCTCGCTTTGTTCCCGACCTTCTCTCAACGAAAATAGATCTCATTACTCTCCCTCTCTCTCAACGAAAATCATCAGATCAACATTGGAAACCAACGCTGCACTCGAAGGTTGGCTTGGAGGTCCTCGGCAGCGGGGTCTCTTAGCGTCGGCAGTCAGCGGGGCTCAACGACCATGGGTGGCTGAAGCGGCTCGGCCGCAGTATCTCCGGTCGGTAGCAGAGAGGCGCGGCAGAGGACTGATATGGCGAGTCGGTTTCTCATTTCGGCCAGGATGGGGCCTCTGGTCTGGTCCATCAGCTTGTTGACGCAGAATTGGTGCCGAAGCCCGTTCTTGCTATCACCTTCCTATATCCCAACTCTCCACAACTAATAATCATCAAACAAATAGTGCGATACTTCTTTTTTTATTAAATATTTGTAATCGACGACCGTAATGTTTATCCATGATAGTCATAACTGCAAATTCGGTCCATGGGTCTCCCCAAGCATCGAGAATTTCTGTTACTAACTGACTCTTTGTTTCCATCGGATCGGGATCTATGTCTCTACCTTAGTTTGCTTTCAAACCTATGATGATGTATCTTGAACTGGATGTTTGCAACTCTGATACGCATTAATGTAGTGTTTGATGCAAGCTTCGGATTTGAACACCAGCATCTCCCGCCATGCCTGATGTGATACCAGAGTATCTTGTCCATCATACTCAATTGGAACTCGAGTCGATTATTATGGAGTAATTTTCCATAATAATTCCTTTTTCCCTTCTTTTTCAATTTGAATATGATTTGATATGTTATACTGCTAATCTGATTATGATCTGGTGACTCCCAGCATTTTCACTGGATGCTCGGTTTGGTACAACTTATCTACACTACTTCAATTTATCTTTTTGAACAACAGTCGATAAAAGTGTGTTTGGTAGAATCAGTTTATGCTTACTTTCTGATAAGCTAGTACTTTTTTTTAGGAAAGCAGGAGGTAAGATGCTTTCGAGAGTTGCTTTTGTTCGTGTTTTTTGATCAACTTGACAGAGACATTGTATGCAAAAGAGTATATGTAATGATGATAATATAATAATTGGTTTCACTATGCAGCCTTGTCAATTTGTGACACTACATAAGACAATGGCTGTCAGTGGCTTGGCCTCTTCTTGCCCTCACATGAACAACCTCCTTTGGATCCTCCACCCGGTCCTTTGAGCTGCTGCTCCCTCTCTTTTCTACTCCCTAACCTCTGTATCTGAAAATAAAGTTATCATAAACAACATTACTCATAACAACGAAACCAATTAATTAACTAGAGCAGGCCTAACGAAATACTATGCATACATTGTTCATCTTAGTCTCTACAGTCGTTGCTGAATTGTTGATGGAGTTGGCCTCTGAGAGTGTCTCCATCGTGCTTTTCCTATTTCCTATTCCTTGTTCCCCGACCGGAGTAACCGAACATGGATCAATAATTGGTTTCTGGCATTCAACCGATGAATCACCCGCTAAGTTTTCCAAGAATGGCAAGAAGTTGTCGTTGGAGAAACCCAACTGGCCCAAGTTGAAGACTGACCCTTATTTTGTGATTATATATGAGTGCATGCAGGACAGAGATTTTTATCGTCTTCCTTACCTAAGGTACGACAACTGATGGTACGTACCTAAGGTACGACAACTGAATAGTCACTAGTCTTTGTGAACAAGGAGACCTATCTTGAGTGTTCTAAAACAATTAAGATTAAATTTATGGCATCATTTGGTAATTAACTGACCTCGTGAGAAGAAGATTTTACTAGTAGGGTGTTCTTTTCTGATTAGTTATTTTCTTCACAAGCCTGCTATATGCCTTGGGAAGAAGATCTTACTAGAGTGTGAACTCCAAAATGGTAGTGAAAGCAAATGACATACTGCTAATGATTGTAAGGTACTCTTCATGATTTAAATCTTATACCCACTTTTCCTTTTCAATCTGCAGGTAAGTTCCTCTTATGCTAGGAATCAATCGTAGGATCCTATACATGAGCTTTTGGTTGATAAATGTGTCAGGTACATTCTAGCTCCTTGCTTTTCTGTTAGTTTATAAATTTACGCCAATGCCTACACTGGTTGGGATCTTAAAAACGAGAAATAAACCATACCTTTTCTGCTAGTCATCAATTTTGATATCATTTAAGTCTCCAGTTTTCTCCTTTTGTTAGATATATGTATTTTTATATCATTCATTTAAACAGTAATATGCACAATTAATTTTGATATCATTTAAGTCTCCAGTTTTCTCCTTTATGTATAAGATATAAGTATTTTGTAAAACTGAAACATTGGTATCTGATTATCAAACTGGTAGTTAGTTCATGTTCATAAAAATAATTAAGGATTTTTGGGTCTAGTTTTCTGTTAGGTCTATACTTGGTTGTCAAATAGTATTTCTAGTTCTTTTATTAGCGAGTGCTTGAATTTTTTCAAAGTCATGACATTGTCTTCCAAGTTCCAACTATTGGCATTTTTTTTTGCTGCCCTGGTTTATCCGTACTCATCCCAAATTTGTATACCTTGTTCCGGACTTCCATCGACGAATGCACTCTTTGTTCTCTCTTTATATATGTCTGCTCTTGTAACCTCTTATTTCAGTTGATCCTCCTACAATACTTGTTTCTAAACCTGGTGCCAGCGCATGCACGGAACTTCTATATGTGCATTCAGCCCCTACATACATATTATTGAGCTTGAGTCTTTATTTTGTTTTGCTCTCACTATCAAACTAGAACAATACTGTTAAAAGTTTAACACCAACAGTTCCTCATGCTTGTCTAACTTCCGGAGTGTCGTATAAGTTCTAAATGTTTCATGATGTATATCAGCATCCAAGTGCTAATTTGTCTCTTTCTTTCTTCTTCTTTTTGCGTAAAATGCTTACTACATCCATACTTTGTGCAGAAGGGCAAAGTAAAACCGGTGCACGTGGTTGACTTTCCTGGACATTCTCGGCTTATACCCAAGCTTAAGGATTCTTGCCTCAAACCTGCTGGGTTTTTGTTGTTGTTGTGGATGCATTAAATTTCTTACCAAACTATCGAGCAACTGCTGAGTATGTCACGGGCCATAATTTTCCTTTATCATGATGATTTGATTTGGATTACATTGCTGAACGCTTCTGTTTCAAGAACTAGTTATTTTGTTATGTATGATGTCAATTACTCAATATTGCATATCATGCTATTTTTTTTTCCTCTTTATAGAAACTGACATGCTTTTGGCAGGCACAAATTATAGCCCATGTCGAATATTCTGGCCATCTCACATCTGAGCAATTCGCAGAAGATGTAGACCAGGTATGAAGTTATCTTCTTGTCTGTTGTCATATTTGATAGGATTATTTTGCACTATCACAATTCAATTGAGTAGTATCTTACAAGGTAGTCATTTATGTTGTCTCAATGTGCTAAGTTCTGTAAAATGATATCTTCTAAAGATTTGTTTTCTCCATAGTTTAAAGTATCGGCCGATACCGATCCGATACGGCCGATACCGATACAGTTTGGCATGTCCCGATCCGATACCGACCGATACCCGATACTGACCGATACCGACATTAGAGGTCTCTTTTCCAGTCAATTCGGCAAAAAAATTTGAATTAAAAAGACCAATTAGAAAGGGTGTAAAAGCATAGTAAGGTTGTAAAAACATATAAAAGAGGAAAACTTATCTATCACATATAAATCAATCGACAAGGATGACTAATATTTCATTCAATATAAAAAATACTAAGAAACAATACTGGAAATACTTTAAATTATGCATAAATGTATAAAATATATTCTCTAAAATTTTAATAATTTACTAATAGTTGTTTGCTTTCCGATACCAAAAAATCCGATACTCCAATCTGAAACAGCCGATATCGCCGATCCCGATACTCATAGGAATGGTCCGATACCGATACCGATTCCGATACCGATACTTTGAACCTTTCTCCTGTTTTTCTGGCTATACAGCTAACTCAGAGTCACTATCCATCTAAAGATAAGCGCCTTTTGGATGAAGCATTGGGTAGCTAAATCTTACTTCTTTCAGCAGTTTGAGATGCTGCAACAGCATCATAAACTTGTAAAACTTAGTGCCTTTCCATGTTCTTAATGAAACTACTTGCTAATCAATTTTATTTTACATATTTTTGTCAGGAACATTTGTCCTTCATCATCCAGAGCATGGACATGCCACCTGAAAAGCTAGCAATTGTTAACGTATGCACACAAGACGCAAAGAACCATCTTGAGGAGAATGTCTTGAATCTCATGTCATCAAACATTGTCCAGACTCCAGACACTTGGGACCACACTATTGTGTTTTAGATTGATAATCTTCAGGAGAAGTTTTTCGTCTGAGTTGTACCATCGTGACTTTGACAAAGAAAATTTATAAGTTTTTGTAGTTTGTAAATGTGTGTGATGTACAAACTGAATGTTTTAATAAAATAATATCATTTTGGAACTGTTCATTTATGCTATGTTAATATTTTAGGTGTATTTGTTCGGTAACATACAAAGGAAAGCATATAAAATAAAATTTTAGGTGTTTTTGTACGGTAACATGCAAAGAAAATCATTTCTCGACGGTGAAAAATCGTCTATTTTTCTTGTAGTGAGAAAATAAACATTTTCGAGGATCTCCTTTCATTGGAAATAATTTTACACTATGTTGGAAAACAAATTGTTCGTCTTGTGTTTGTAAACACTTTTGACAGCCAATTTATTATTTTCGAAGGCACTGAACCATCAGAAATATCCATTTCTACGATGTTCAGAAAGCTTGTTTGCGATGATGAGAAAAAAAAATACGATAGCCATTTCCTCTCGCAAATACTCATATTTTTTACTGTTTATCAGAAGAAAAAAAACGTTTTTCGATGCTTGCATTTCCGAGGGCGTACAACTGCAGAATACCCGCAAAAAAAACTATTTTCGACAATAAATTGCTAGTTCTGAGAAAATATTGTCTTCGTAAATAAGGCTTTTTTGTAGTATTTTGCGAGATTAGTCTCGGATATTGATCTTGGGTAGAAAGACTTTGACCCTAGACAGTTAAATGTTTTCTAGATTATGGGTTGGTTGACAATAGCGCATCAGTTGTTCGGTTGGAAGTATTTTTTTGGATCAGGGTAGAGTTTTCTAGATTAGTTGGATTATGGTTTTACCCGGTATAAGAATAGCATGGTTCTTAGAAGTCGCCCATCGTATATGAGTTGTCACAATGATTGAGTGTACCTTCTAGACAGCTACCCTTAAAGACTTAACAGAAGAAATAAAGTGACTATTGAAGACCCATACAATGACCCTAATGATGTTGCATAAGGAATTATATTGAGGATAGATATTAAGTGGTGCATGTTGAGAGATAAGTTTAGGTGAATGAATATCGGTTTCAAAAATTTGATTGAATGGCCTTCAACGGAAAATAATATAGTTGGATTTTGATTGGTTGGTTGAATGAATGAATGAATACTTGATTGGTTTTAGTTGATTGATAATAAAAAATGGAATTAACGGATAAACTTATTATGATAAAGATGGACTATTGGGGAAATTGTGCTCTTGGCCAGAGCAATTGATAATGGAGTGACCTTCGAATTTTTTATGATGTTAGATTTTTGATTCATGTAACACCTGCACTTATGTGTGCTGGAATTATGATTGAAGTTATCTGGACGGAAAAGTTGTGATTTGGAATAAAAAAAATTGTTGGTGATTTTGCACTCAGTGGAGAATTAAATGTAAGTCGTAGTGGATTTGACTTTTGTGTTGGATGGATTATTGCTTTCGAGCTTTGTTGATTTTGTAGTATGGACCATGATATAAGTTGAAAGAAAACTTAATGGGATGTTGATTCATTGAAAATTTGATATCACTAAACTTGGAAAGTGATAGAGATTTTGAAGTGAGAAACTTGAAATATTTTGAGAAATTGTCAGATCGGTTGTGATTTTAAATTTGAGTCTGAATCGAAGAATAGTTGGTTCATTCTCGATTCGATTGATGATAGCTGAATAAATGGAAATAATGTGATAGCCTCTCGGATTACTTATGAGAAGTGTGATGGATGGAAATTTTATTAAGGAATGGAATTGCATTTTGGATTTTGAGAACTATGATATTGTCAGTCGTTAGTCCCTTGTTTCGGGATGATTTAAAGGTAGTTTTTGGGTGAGTTGCGTAGCTTGGATAGTCTCAGATGTATATATGTTGGCAGTTTGGTGAATGATGATTGTGAGGTAACTTCTTGCGACGACAGAAAAATTATTATTCTACATACCACAGCAACTAATTCTAACTACTATATAAGGAATTCAATGCAGTTTAATACATTAGTTAATGGAAATTTTCCATCTCCAAACACTCAATTCACTTGCCTTATTATCTCTATAAATTCATAAAGGTAGGTGGGAAAGGTGGTAGAGAATAGAATTCAAAACGGTCCTCGTGCGCCCCTTTATATAAAGGTAAGGCACTCGAACTTGTTATGAATGATGGTTAAAGGCAAAAGATTTTTGAATACGTCGGACTTAGTCCATATTGATGAGATTTCAAAAATGGTTGAACAAAGACTTAGATATACAAGAGATGGGTAACAGTTGGATAAGAAGGCGTTGTGGAAACTCTATGCGTTCATATGAGGACTTGATGCAAAGCGTATGTTGGATTATCGAGGTAAAATATATAAAGATGAAACGCAGTTCTGTATCCTCTATGGTGCATAGATGTTGGTGGAGAATTAGGTATTTTAGAGGAGTACATATGCGAATTGATATTAAGGACTATTTTGATCGAAAGTATTGAGTAGTTGGTATTTTGAAATAAAGTTGCATTTGTATCTTGTTTGATTTCACTATATTGACATTGACTGAAATACACTATATTTTTGAGATATCAAAGATATGTGCACGATCCAACCAAGTGGTACAAGCTGCAGGGAGGATTGTTGTGTGTTAAAGAAATTGCACGAGTGTTGGAGAAAAGAACCTAAAAGGTGAATTGGAATCAGTGATGTGTAAATTATATGGAGAATGGTCGAGAGAGACAAGTGGTATGAGTAATGTTTAAAGTTTTGAGAACGAAATTTTTTTGAGTGGTATATTATGTAATGTCCCACTCCGCATGGTGCAATTATAATGGTTCGTTTACTTGAAGAGGCTTAATTTGGACTTGGTTTCATGTACATGTATTACGCAAAGTTCCTTGTGATCAGTATATTGCCCTAATGTGGGCGGAGGCATTGTGTTGACTTCATGAATTGAATCAGTTAGATTGGTGTTGAGTGGTGCGAGAGATCACAAAATTTGAACGATAATAAAAGCTTGCTTAATCTGGTTGGATTGGATGATTGTGGAGCACGACATGCTCGTATGGTCATACCAGTTAAGAAGATTGTTCATCACATCAAATCGTGTTGTTGAGAAATAATGTTGTATCGGCTCAGTAGGAGCGATAGGAGAATCTATATAGGTAGGTTGGCTCTGGCCCTTACTTTCTACTCCTTTACATCATCAATAAAATAAATCCCCTTGTTGACTTACAACGTCTGTAGATCAATAATGTCTAGTAGATTGTAACTGATAAATGTAAGTCACCCATACATATTGAATACTAACGATATAATACTAAATAACTGTAACTGTTGGGTGCATCAGTGCACGTAAATTATGTAGTAATTGTCGGTATTTGAATGGTAGGCTTCGTATGCGAGGCGAGCAGTTATGGTTCGGTACCATGAATTAACTATTGGTTGTGGCTTCGTGCTACGGTATGTTTGGGGCCTGCGGGTCGCCAATTAGAATATCGAATGAGTATGTTGATAGCGCAAGAATGATAGATTGTACAAGTATATGGTGCATTACTTTAATTATATTTTGATACCATGCATATGTTTATAGTTAAAATGTTTATGAATTTGCATGGTCATGGACATGCAACTTGTGCACAATATTTGGTTTTCCTCGAATGATTGTTAGGGCACCAAGATCATGTCGATCTAGGAGGAATAGAATTATGTAGAATGTATTGGATTGTATCTCGTTTTCGGTTAAGCGCTCAAAAGGAGGGTGACAATGGAGTTGGTAATTTAGTCCCACATCGGATAGGAGGTGGGATCATGAGGTGTAGATAATTGAGATTGGTTCAGGCCTTACATGGGAATTCCCCTTTAAGGCATATGGGCCTAGTCTAATATCGTATCTCATGGGCCAACTCTGGTTCGGGTCACACCGCATTCCCAACAAGTGGTATCAAAGTCCAAGATTTTAGGGCTGGTTTGAATGGCTATAATTGGTTAGAGACAGATGGTGTTGAACGTTCATGGATTATACAGGCTCTTCTCAAGGTGGAGTAGGAGCATCAACTACACGAATTAGCTTTAAAGGTGGATCTGACGAGTCCAAGGTGGAGCAAGACGTTGTGGTTGGCACACAATGGTGGTATGGATGAACGTGTTAGGTTGGGTTCTGTGGTCGAACGAATCGAGATGACAATATGTTTGATCTCCTTGGTGCTCAGTTAGCGGGAACGGACAAAGGTAGCCAGAGTGTGCTAAGGTTGTTCGGCTAGCGGGAACGAGCAAAGGTAGCCTGGGTGTGTTAAGGGTACTCGGCTTGAGGGAACGAGCAAAAGGTAACTAGGATGTGCTAAGGTTGTTCGGCTGGTGAAAATGAGCTAAGATGGAGATTGTTGGATTGTATCTCATTTTTGGTTGAGCGCTCAAAAGGAGGGTGAGAATTGAGTTGGTAATTTAGTCCCACATCGGATATGAGGTGGGATCATGAGGTATAGATAATTTGCATTGGTTCAGGACTTACATGAAAATTCCTTTTTAAGGCATATGGGCCCAGTCTAATATCGCATCTCTTTGGCCAACTCCGGTTCGGGTCAACCGTGTTCCCAATAGAACGTGTATTCCATGGAGAGGCAGAACAACTAACTCCAGCTATTTTTCTATAAATACCTGGCTATTTGCAAATTTCAAGGACAACATATATAACATAATATAAAGACGTACTTATGCTTATATTCTGGCATCCACAACAAGCTCTTGCTTATTTCATGGTTCTTGTATTTATCAATTCCTAAAGTCTTGTAAGATCGCCATTGGAGAAAATGAATGACGCTGATTCGACCTCCATTGTGCCACCTCTCTAGAATCTCGACTTGTCTCCAAATTTTGTATTTCTATATTATTATAAATTAATTTTGAGTTGTAACAAGTTCACAAGTTTTATCGAGAAGAGAAATTATATCACGCTTTCTTTTCTATATGAAAATAAAAATTAATTGTAGGAGGACACGGGTACGTCTTGTCACGTGTGTTCAAAGAAGAAGTTGTTTACCACTTACAAAACTACTTCTGAAAAAGTTTCGAAGGTGAAGAAACCTTAAGCTAATTTTTTGGGTATCGGGTCAATGGTGTTAAAATTGACTTCGAGTAAGAGAGTTACCATGGAGAACATGAAGCATGTACCGATCATTGGCAAGAACCTAATCTCTGGGAGTTTATTGTATAAGATAGGCTTGAGTATGGACATTAGTATTGGCTAGATGCTGATGTCCTATAAAGAAGCATATTTCGAAAAAGCTTTAGTATCAAAGGAATGTTCAAACTACAACTTGTAACTCCTTCTGAATGTGTTAATAAAGTGTTTCTTTTTTGTTACTCTCTTGATGTCACGCCCCAGTCCCAAAAATACGTAGGACTAGGACACGTAAGCATGCCAGCCGTATGGATATGGCAACTCCAATATATGGAAACCAAATCCATACGTACGCTGTATTATGAATATCAAATCCACAAGTGGTAAAAATGTAATACAAGTCACAGGGTAAAATCTAAATCTCATCCACCAAAATCATATCTGAATAAAATAACCAATGTCTATGAAACTAGATCTCAATAAAAAGTATCTAAGGATGATAGTTGGATGGAAACAAATCCACTACCAACTCAAATGGAAAAAGTAAATACAATATAAGTACAACTCACTCAAACAATATAAGTACCAGCTACCAATCATGGCTCGAAGGGAAGACATCCACGAAGCTTCTATATCCTTCCAATTTGCGCTCCTGCAAATACTCAAGAAAAGGTACACCTGGCAGCGGACCAGGTCCTCAGAGGGACATAACAAGTATACTTAAACACATGCCAATAAAGTACTGAAATAAATATCCAATGGGTCGCCTAACCATCTATGTGAATGCAGTTTGAGAACAACTTTCTAACAAGTGAGCTATCTGGCTGAGAACTGGGATTAGCATGACTCTCTCGGAGAACCAGGGGCCTCAAAGGCATGTCGTCTTTTGAACGGCAGAGGCCCGCCAAGTAATAAAGGGGTCATCACCGCCCGTATCTCCAGCGGAGCTTTCGGGTTACAGAAGGAAAAGTGTAAAGGAGCTCAAATGCGGTACTTGTTGTTCTCCCCACCCCATGCTCTAAGCATGTCACATCCATGACACGATTTGGTCCATAGCCTATCCTTAGTACCCTAGCCCAATCCTGCAACCAAACAAGGACAAGGATGGGACCACCATACTACAATAGGCTATGTCCATAGACCTCTAATAACTGCTAAGTCTTCTAGCATTCAAAGTTTCTAATAGCAGTTATTCCTAACGCACGGCCCACACGTACAAGAGGCCAACCCTGCACGCAAGTCCGTGATCTCTATATGAGACTCACACTCGTGTAACAACTGTGTCACGGCCAATGAACCTAAGGATGCTATATGATAATGGGGTAGTCTCATAAACAAGGTCAATGCAAATACATAAATAAAAACATATCGCGACGATACTGTCGCGCGCATTTTATATAACAGTTAAAATATATGAACTAAAGGAAGAAAATAAAGATGCATGCAATATATGGAATATGAATAACAGTACAATGGCAAGGTATACTTGCCTGGGGTCCTGCTGCTGGTATGAATCAGAGTCCAAGTCACAGTCCAAATAGCCTATGTATTACAAATTTATCACGTCAAAAGATAATTTATTTTAATTTATTTAATTCTGGAATAATTACTCTAAAATCCTATTTTAATCTTATTATTCTGATTTTTATGTTTATTCCTAAATTTTGTCCAAAGAAACTGAATTTTATCAACTCGAGACTCATGGCACGCAAATCGAGGCGATCTGTTGACCAAAAAGTCAACCAATACAAACTTGACTTTCATGCATGATTTCCTATAGATTTTAGCATCAAAAATATACTGGAATTTACGGCTCGTTTGAATTCAAATTTATTTGAAAATTATGGCACATACAAATTTTGTATTGTGCACCGACGGTTAAATTCTACCCTAGAAGTTCTACAGAATTAACAGTATGTAAATAATTCGAAATAAATTCTGGAAAAAATATATGTCAATGATCTCGACATTAGCTTTCCGAAACTTTAAACGGTTCATGATTCTGATTCCTGGTTCTCCCGAAATCGTGAAAACATTGAAACACGTCTATTTTCGGACATGCTGTGCTCTACGAATTTTCCAAAATTTAATACTTATAATTTCATAAAAAAATTTTATATAAACAGAAAGCTAACCTCAATATCGTTCTAACAAAAAAAACTGGAGCACGTTTGGAGTCCGGAGCTAGGAGATATCGTCTTTTTAATTCGTCATAACTAGTAGAAAATGAGGCTGAATTTATGACGAATTTTGACTATTTTTTGGACGAAAAAGAGAGGAATTTGGGAAAAAAATATGAAGGATGAGGTATTTATAATGGTGGATACTACTTAATTAAATACGACTAGGATTGGTTAATTTGAATAGGATTATAATGAATTTAAATAAGGATATGATATGCATGAAGTTGATTTCCTAGTAGGTTCAGGATTTGAATTAATTTAAAATAGAGTTTGAATTTATCTCAATAATTTATAATCTTAAATATAATTAAAGATAATACAAATAATTTATAAAATCTTATTAATATCTATTAACTCTAAATTAGTATCTATCTAATATTAAGACTATATATATCCAAATAAATCCTAAATAATTTTAAAATCTAAATAAATTTCTTAAAATTCTAAATAAATTACAAAAAAATATAATTAAATATTTTAAACTAAAATAAATATTTGGTAGGAATGACATGCAAGTATGTTCGTATAGTAAATCATAGAAGTCCTAGAAATTTATGTTTTCTAAGTTTTAATTACCAAAAATTCTAGAAAAAATCTCCAAAAATCTAAAATAACCTAAAATAATTCTAAATGAATATTTATATAAGTAAATATATCAAGAAATTTATTTTCTAATTAACTAAGAGCATATTCTAAATAAATTCAACATATAAAATAAATATAATAATATAAAATATACACAAAATAACTATTTTGGGTGAGGGAGTTTACACTTGAGTTATGGCACAATAAACTAGGACATATTCATTATAAAATAGTATAAAAGATGTCTAGTCTAGGTTGTATCTCAAAATATGGGGGTAAAAAGTAGAGAAATATGAAGTTTGTATGTAAACAAAAATTATAAGAAAGACACTCAGGCGGATGATCAATTGAAATACAAATCTTCTATAGTTGGTTCACTCAAATATATGTGACTTTAAGCACTTCTCCACAAAGGCCGGGATAAAGTATTTTATTCCTTCATCGACGACTTCTTGAAGTATGCATTCGTCTATCTTTCAAATTAAAAGATGAAGTGTTTGTGAAATTCAAATACTTCAGGGCTGAGGTTGAACGTCAAAACTTGGAATAATTCAAGAGACTCGTGAGTGATTGAGGCAACGTATCATTCTTTTGAATTCTCATCATTCTACAAAGAACATGGAATTATTAATGAAACGACTCTCCATATTTTCTCTAATCTAATAGACTAATAGAAAGGAAGAACTGTATGTTGAAAAAAATGATAAAGTCTATTTTGTTGACAATTGATCTTCCAAACTCCTTCAGGAAGAAACTGTCACACCCTGATTTCCGCTAAATTGATAATCGTCCCCCGGGCGTGATGTCGTGCATGCGTAAGATGCTCGTGCACAAGGCCTAGGCATAATGATATACTTTAGAACAAATGCAACAGAGTACGCAATTAAGAAATCACACATTCAGATATAGAAAAGTTCTCTTTATTGATAATGAACATCTAGTTACAAACTCTTGACCCAAAAGTAATAAGATCGCCGCACGGGCTTATAACTTGGACGCAAAATGAGATAGCCGATCCATACATTACATCCTTACTAATATTTCAAAATGCGCAAACTACCTTGGGTGCGAGTCAACACCATCGCCTAGGAATTTCAAATGATATGTGCGGGCTCCTTGTGATTATGTACTTGAGCTCCAAAAGTCACAAAACACGAATGCGCCAGATCAATGGAGGGTTGGGGGAAGTTTCAACTCCTCGCCACATCGCCTCGGCTCGGGAAACCTGCTACAACGAGGGTCAGTACTTCGAAAAGTACCGGTGAGGGCGAGCTAACCCAACATACAAAAATTGACTTCATATTCATGTGAACATGCAACATTATTATTATATGATATTTTTATCTTGCCTTAGTTCAATTTTTTATATATGATAGAAGGGAATGACATAACAAAATGTGCCACCGTTCGGTGACTTTACCTGAACCGTCTGAACCACCTGTACAAAACTTACCATGACATTCCCTGCCACGAAGACATAGTTAGTCTGCACAGTTTAAATATACATAAGGATCACTGTCTTGACTAGTCATCATGGAGTATAGTCTAGGTAGACGGCGATGCTTGCAGCGCGGGTAGCGAGCCCCGCTACAAACTTCTGCCTCACCCGTGCTAAGTTGCTAGCATGACTAACTGTTGTTCCGCCCAGGACGAATCGGGCCCAGTGCCCCGGGCGACCGTTCGCAAAACCATATACTTTGTGCACAAGTTATCCATGACCATTGACGATCTAAACACTAAGTTAACATACGAAGATTTTCAAGATATTAACATGAACATAACTACTTTAGCATAGTGCTATGGCATAGTCTACTAGCTGATATGATCAAATCATAAGTTATGTACTACTCATTGAACAGTTATAGATGAATAAGTTCTAACTACAAATAAACATAAAATAGTTGTATGCATAGAGGACAAGCACGCAACAATGTGATCGTTGAGACTTTATATGACAAGCATTATAAGTGTTTCAAGTCTACTTCTTCTTTTATCTTGACTCAATTTTATTTCTTTTGGTATCGTTGATCGGGATGCACAAACGAGTCAATTTATTAGGAATGAAGACTTGGAAGAAGGGCGCTAATCGTAGTAAAGCTACTCATAAGTTGGTGATTCGAAAAAAGAGTGAAAAGGGAGATCTTTAAGACTCCGCTTGTGCGTCGCCTACATGATCACCTGCACGCACCAACATATGATCAATATCTTCTGCTTTGGTCTCCAATAGTTCGATACGAAATATGAAATCTAAAAAAAAAGCTAATAAAATCCATAAATCGTTTACGAAAATGCAAGGCACAAAACCAACAAGAAAGCAACCAAGCTGCATCGAAAACGGGCAAAGAAATCAGTGCAACGGAAAGGCCCCTCTCGACTCTGCTACCGAGTCCTTCCTTGAGGCACGATCCGTTGAATGTGGGACATGATTCTGAAAAAACCAATCCATAATGAGGAAAGAATCTTGATTCAATCTGTCCCGATCGAACGATTCCAAGTATTTCTTAGCTGCGCTCCCCAAATAGGGGGAACGGGGCGCTACATCTTAACCAACTAACAAAAAATTTTGTCCTCGAAACTTAGGAATATAACCTACCCCTAAGGAATAATATGGAAAACTTTTCCTTCATATCTGATTCGAGTTCCCAAGTTGATTCCTCGACCGAGTGGTTCCGCTAAAGAACGCGCACTAGCGAGACTGCCTGATTCCATAACTGCTTCTCTTTACGATCTAAGATCTGAACGGGTTCTTTGGCGTACGACAAGTCTGCCTGTAGATCTAGCTGACCAAAATCTACCACGTGGTTTGGGTCATGCACGTACTTTCTAAGTTATGACACATAGAAAATATCATACACTTCTAACAGGACTGGTGGTAATGTAATTTGATAGGCAACTAAAGTGACTCGTTTGAGGACTTCGAACGGGCCAATGAATCTCGGACTTAACTTTCCTTTTACTCTGAATCGCATGACTCCTCGCATGGACGAGACCTTTAAAAACACATGGTCACATTCAAATAACTCAAGGGGTCAACGACGAATGTCGGCATAGCTCTTCTGCCGGCTTTGTGCTACTTTTAGTCGCTCACGGATCAACCGAACCTTTTGGACTGTTTGTTCAACTAGTTCTGGTCCAAGGATTTGACGCTCCCCAACTTCATCCCAGTAGATCGGTGTCACTACCACATTTCCATATAAGGGCATTTGTGTAATTTAACTATTTTGAATAATTATGTGTTTAAATTATTTGCTGAGTTTTATAAACTATTTATATTATTATTAGTAATGTTTAGTTTTAGGTCAAACCCTAATTTAAAAACCCAGTTCTAGTGAAACCCTAGAATACAAATTTTAGGGTGAACCCTCAAACCCTAGACTGACTAAACCTTAGTCAATTAGGTTCTACATGACTTAACATAGGGGGTTTAACCTAAGCTATGCATTAGAAACCCTAACTAGGCCTTAATATAAAAGGAACCCTCTCTTCCTTCATGTAGAAAAGAGAAACCCTAGCCTCCATCAAGAGAAACCAATTCCCCACCCAATTTTCGAGATCAAACCCTAGGTTCCATTTTCTCCTCCTCCAAACCAAAGAGAAGCAAGGAACGTGGGTCAGGAAGCCTTGGAGAAGAAGAACCTCATTGAAGAAACCATCCCTGCAGGTAAAAACCCTATTTTTCATTCATTAAATTCTGTTTTCAGATGTTAATGCCATTAGGAAACCACCCTTGCTGTGTAGTTTCGAATTTTAGGGTTTGTTTAGGTCTAAGTGTCCCCAACAATTGTTTTCCCCAATTTTCGTGAACCCTAACCCTAGGTGGTTGCTTATAGACTGATTTCACCCTCCTACGTGTAGGTTAGATGTTGATTTAGGGTTTTGTTTTAGGTTTTCAGGAGTTCTCAGAGTGGTTTTCATTTTTGCACATCAGGTGCTTGATGAAATGCCAAGAAGGATGAACACCTATTTAACCTACTCTAATAAAATCTAATTTGATGAATGATGTATGATGTCTATATATATTTATACATATGTATATAGATTTGATGTGTGGTTGTATATATATCTAGGGTTGTAGATGTGTGTGTGATTTGAAGAGGGGGATTCACTGCACAGTCGGGTTCTGGAAATTACTGTGTGTACAGAGCAGTCGGGTTTGGGAGAGAAATACATGTGCATGTGGTTGTGTGTATCTCAACATAAGGTATATGGCTGTGTGTATACTGACTTGTGTGTGAATTTAAGGGTATTAGATTTCCTGTGTATGCAGTTGGATTAGGAATTAGTGTGTTTGTGAATATGGCTGTGTTTATGTATCAGTCAGTACTTGTTGTGGGTGTAGGTGTTACATGTGGAGTTGGTGTGAGTGATTTCAGAGGGTGTAGCAGTTAGGTGATAGTTTACTATGTGTATGAGTTTGGTCAGAAACTGTGCAGTTAATTACCAGTGTGTTCCTCAGTGATTAGTTCTAGGGAGTTTTGGGTATCAGTATGTCTAGGTTTATGTGTGTCCCTGTGTTGGATTTATGTATGACCTGTGTATCAGTAACTTGAGTGATTAGGTACCTACTAAGGTGTCTGTGTGTTGAGGTAATTAGGAATTCTGTGTTAGATATGTGAAGTTAGTGTCTCAGTTGATACCTGTGTGTGTATGGCTGAGGGTGTCGAGTGTATCAGGTTTTGATGATGAGTTCAGCCTATGAGAGAGTGTCAACTGAGTGTGAGAACCCCTATGCCAGTGTTTTCTGTATGACTGTGTAATTTATCTGTGTGTTCTCAGTAAAGGGGGAAACATCAGTGTGGGTATTTCTGCCTGAGTGAATTAGCAGTGTGTGTTTGAGTGTAAAACTCTGAGAGAGGGGAGGAAATTCTGTGTAAGTGCAGTGTGAGTTTTAGTGTACTGTGTATCAGTACTGGAGGTTGTGTCAACCTGGGAATTAATTTATCTGTGTGTACATGTGAGTATGTATCAGTATACATATTAGAGGGGTGTACACTGTGCAGATTGGGATGGGGTATCAATGGGTTGTGTGCAAATTTTGTGTGAGCCTAACTAGTTTTAGGGAGCAGAGTGTGAACCTGTGTGGTTCAGTAGGCAAATCAGGGTGTACAAGTGTGTGTGTGTGTATTAATTCTGTAGGTGAGAGTGTATTACCTAGGAGTGAATGTGTGCAGTGTAGGTAATAAATCTATGTATGTGTGAGATACCTAGGTGCCTAAGTGTCTGTGTATGCCTCAGAATTCCCAGGTTGGTTAGAAACATAACATATATGTGCAGTGAGATTTTGTGTCCAGACTAGTGTATACCTGTGTGAATGTTATTGAATGTGTGTGTTAGCTATGTGAAACTGTGAGTATAGTATAGGTGTGTATCAGTGTAGAGTTGTGGTATCAGTCAGTAGTGCTAGTCATAAGTTGGTCAGTTAGTAAGTTAATATATGTTAGCATATTAGTCTTAGTATTATATAGTGTAAGTTTGTACAGTTAAGATTAGTTAGCTGTTAGTGTTAAGGATGTATCATTGAACAATTAGAATTATATATTGTCAGTTAATGTATATATGTCAGTAAGTATTTCATAGAGTTAGTTAACTGTCCGTTAGTTAGTGTAGTAAAAGTTCATATCAGTACATTTATATTGGTAGCAGTCAGTGTACCATTAGTGTGTCAGTAGAGGGTAAGGTTATATTAGTGTTAGTTATTTAGTATAGCTAATTTTGACTTGTATTAGCTAGTTGATAGCTAGCATGATCCAAATACCTTAGCAGGGACCTAGTTGGACCTAGCTAAGACCTAGTTTAGCTAGTATTGACCTAGAAACCTCGTATTTAAATTGTTAAGCATGTTTATTCTTTTGTTTCAATATTTTGACATTAATATTCCAAATAGGTCATTGTGATCCCCCTTTAGACATTGATCCTCACATTTTGCTCAGGACCACAGGCAAGTACATTCTCTGATTAGTTTCTAATTTATGATATCTCCTATGTTCACTGTATCTAGTGTAAATATTCATGCTCTTGACACGCTGGTTACACGGATTGGTATACACGGATCTCGTCATGAGATGTTATTCCTTATTTATGGTGTAGCTTGTACAAGACTTGTTTTCCTTGTTATCTTGTGCATGTACAGACACTGATTCCCGGGGAGATTTGCTACCTCCCTAGGGAGTCCCGTGCCATAGCGTACCATGATTGGATCTACTATACCAGTCGGGGGTGGGGAGTATTTTAGTATAGATATGTGATCATACCCAACTCTACATGCATCATAGCTCACCCCATATCTCACGTCGGGTGCGGCCTGACCATCTCCATGCTTCATAGTTGTTACGTGTGATTAGCCTGACCTATACATGCATCATAGCTAACCAACGGTTAGCCTGACCTTCATGAATCATAGCTAATCACATGTAACCAGCCTGATCAAGTTTCCAAGCCGATCACATATTAAAGCTAGTACTCATACACTTAGTCATAGGTTCTTGCTCATGAACATATTGTTTCTTCTCCTGCAGTTACTTACAGTATTTTCCAGTATTTCTTCTATTGTACATTTCTCGTACCTATACATGCATCTGGTATATTTCCATCTAGAACTGCTACATAGTTATGTCATTTATATAGAACTGCTATTTAGAGATGTACTTTGCTCCTTCCTGACTGGAAAATATTTTTCCAGACTGTGACCTTAGTGGACTTGTTTCTGACACTTGGGGATTGGTTGTTACTGATTGCAGGTATGATTATTTTGTCATTTGACTTGTGTTGTATTCTTTTGTTTCTTCAAATTCTTATCGTGCTGTAGTTGTGATTGAGTATGTTGTTCATTTTATAGTGTTATCCGTGTCTCCTTATGGAGTTGGATACTAGTGTGAGATTATTTAGATAGTACTTGACCTAGACAGCGTTCTACCACCGATGCTGCGGCGTAGGCTGGACATACCCACGCACTCGTGCCCCTAAACCGGGTGCGGGTCGTGACACGTTTTTAGTGGTGGCCCATGCAGGTCAGACTTCGCTAGTTGTGCGATGTCGTAGTAGTGCGACGTCATAGTTGTACTACTACGTGCCTGCTATAGAATATATGACATAGGATACTAGGATGAGAGAGGATACTCAATCACAATTTAATTGAAAGATTTCCTGGGATGACCCCATGAGAATCTTATTATAATTTCCAATTTAATTCCTTCGCCCTTGTTTCCGTCCACTCTCGCTTGTTGTTACTGAACTTGACTCTTGTTGAGCAGTTATTAAATTAAATTCTTGGTATCATTGTTGAGTTTGATTCTTGTTGACCAGTTGTTGACTTTAATTCTTGGTATCGTTGTTGAGTTGATTTCAAATTGAGATGAATTTTACGGACTAAAATTTACGGTATCATCTGATGACATATATTGATGAGGACAGTGAGAAAGGTAAAAATGTTTACTTTAGTTATGGAACCTAGAGTTTATCGCAGCCATATTAGCTGTCGTGACGAGAACGTAGGTACCTAACTTGGATGTACATACTTTAGTTATGAGATTTAGAGTTTCTCGCAGCCATACCGGTTGGCGTGGCGAGTATTCTAGATGACATGATTATAGGGTTGCATACCTTAGTTACGGAACCTGTCGTTTATCGCATCTATGCTTACTGGCATGGCGAGGATTCTTAGTGTCATGATTTCAGACAGACGTGTATGATTATCAGGTAGTATCTTAAATTGGTTCTTAAAGTATCATCTCAAGACTTATCTATTTATATTATTCCAGGACTTTGTTCCATCGCTTCTTTTCTTTACTAGCAGTAAAAATACCTTCAGTCCTTAACCCAGTTCTTTTGAGCCTTATTTCTTTAAGGATCCTTGTTAGTATGATAATTAGTGACTTGTAATTTTGTTTGTGTCTTGTATTAGTGTTGACTGAGTGTGACTTGTGAGTTTGTAAGTGTTTCTTATGTTGGACATGGGAGCATTAGGCATTAATCTAGAGATACCCATAGCATAGTACCTTGTAGCAATAGTTCTATGATAGGTGTTATTATAATTAGTATTGGTATTATAAAGAGAGGAGTAAGAGTATCAGTAAAGGTTCCAAGAGTTAGTATCAGAACCAGCATGCCAGTCCTAGATAATCATTAAATTATGTAATTGGATGATCTATGTAAACAATCAAGTATCAAGAAATTGTGTTAAGGATTAATGGAGCATGACGTTCAATTTGATGATCGATATCGGGTGTGTTAAAGGTAAATAAACATATATGCATGAGGAGTAACAATGAGGTGTCATGAGTAGAGGAATATCGAAATTGGAAAGAAAAATGGGGAAGCGTATCACAGATTAGTTTAACAGGCTTTAAAGGATTAAAGAGAAATACCTACACAACAATCAAGATGAAGAACCATACACTTGCCCATGAGAGTAAAGAAACCTGAGTGTTATAGAAGGTACAGGTAATCATGAGTTCTAAATCAGTTTGATGAGATGATCCAATAATGAAGCTAGTGGTATAATACCACGAGTGCTAATGGTTCTAAATCGAGGATTAGTCGGGAATGACGCTAATAATAGTAAGCACTCTGCGTGATGATAATTGGATGACATATCAGTTAATATAGATTGAAAATCATGGAAGAAAATACAGGTGATGATAACTTTGATCATTGGAGGAAATAGTGCAAGTAATTCGGGCAGTACAAAAATTTAGTACACAGTTGTAGACAATAGAGGTATGGAGTGCACCTCGAGTATTAGAGACCGTGAGCACTCATATGTATATTTGTGGATTTATAAACAAAAGAGTGGAAATAAATTTTAACTTTGAGAATTATTGAGGAGTTGAGATTGTGTCTTTAAAATTTCTGAGAATTTCAAATATTGATTCAATAAACATGGTCAAGGCTACAAAGATTTTAGAAGTGATTAAAATTTTATTTCGATATTGAGAATTTGACTATTGAGGAAAATATAAGCATTTATTCTGTTCGAGGAGTTAAACCTTGACGATTATTTTGAAGATTAATTTTATGGTAGATGAGAGATATGAATATTAATATATGAGTAGATGATATACATGTGTAAGGATCTGGTGATTTGAGCATGATTAAGATGGCACCGCAGACTGACTTGGGTGTCCATCTAAAGTTGTATTGGAAGGAGCAGTATTTAGTATGGTGTTGCACTTGACGTATATTGAGTGATAAGGACGACTAGTATGAACAATTATAGTAGGAACGGGAACCAACAGAGAGTAGGGTACTAAAGAGATAGAGGTATCAACTTGGATGCATTATTGAACCATGGCAATATTAGAGGTTCTTGGTATCAGATTTGGTATTAATAAACAGGTGTGTGCCATATGGATATATTCATGGATCTTGTGGATAAATGACTAGTTGATATGGGTACCAGTGTACAGGAATAGGAAATTAGTTAGTGAATGTGCTAGAGTTAAGTGTTTGATAGCAGATACCGCAAGTAATATGTTAGCAGGTTCTTTCGTTCCCTCCTAACGTTCCTTTTTCCGTCTTTCGATTGATTAATTTTCCTAGTACTGTAGTTGTATGCATGATTTCTTGTTAGAATAAAATTAGTAGTACACCCTGGCAGAGGCTGCAATACCATGACAAAAGACTTCATGACCATACATATTCCCCTTAGGTTGCATGTTGTATGATTGTAGGGAAGATTTTTCTTGAACCATGATTATTGGGGTTTAACCATGACGAAGATTCCTGAAGGAGTTATGACTTGACAAGAGAGGCAAGATGATTAAAATTCGAGGATAACCATCGATTTAAATAAAGGGCCAAGAATTTAACATGGCAGAATTTATGACTTATTAATTCCAGGAAGATTGTGATGTGATTAAATTGGTTATTAAATTTAGAAATTTTGGGAGATTTATCAATATGTTTATTTAATTGCAAGTTATAAATTTTAGAATTTTATATGGGATGTTGCAATTAGAGAATCCATAAGCATCGCATTATTGAGTATTTTGAGGAAGAGGAAATCGAGTTATAAATCATTGATGGATTAATGTATGAATTCAAACTCTGTGGGACGAGATTACATTTTATAGTTGTGCATTGATAAAAATCAAATCTGAGGAATGGATATTAAATTCTGAGTATTGAATTATTAACTAAAACTTTCAAGGAAAATTTTTGATAAAAATGGACTTTGATTTTATTTCGAGGATTTTTCAGGAATGCAATAATTCGAAATTTTTGAAATTTTTTTTTTTGTGAAAGGACATCGTGGATTATAACCTGATTTCATGGATAATAAATTTAAATTTGAAGGAAATAATAATGTGTATGAATAAATACTACTATGAGGACTTTAAATTTCGAGGACGAAATTCTTTTAAGGAGGGTAGACTTGTCACTACCACATTTCCATATAAGGGCATTTGTGTAATTTAACTATTTTGAATAATTATGTGTTTAAATTATTTGCTGAGTTTTATAAACTATTTATATTATTATTAGTAATGTTTAGTTTTAGGTCAAACCCTAATTTAAAAACCCAGTTCTAGTGAAACCCTAGAATACAAATTTTAGGGTGAACCCTCAAACCCTAGACTGACTAAACCTTAGTCAATTAGGTTCTACATGACTTAACATAGGGGGTTTAACCTAAGCTATGCATTAGAAACCCTAACTAGGCCTTAATATAAAAGGAACCCTCTCTTCCTTCATGTAGAAAAGAGAAACCCTAGCCTCCATCAAGAGAAACCAATTCCCCACCCAATTTTCGAGATCAAACCCTAGGTTCCATTTTCTCCTCCTCCAAACCAAAGAGAAGCAAGGAACGTGGGTCAGGAAGCCTTGGAGAAGAAGAACCTCATTGAAGAAACCATCCCTGCAGGTAAAAACCCTATTTTTCATTCATTAAATTCTGTTTTCAGATGTTAATGCCATTAGGAAACCACCCTTGCTGTGTAGTTTCGAATTTTAGGGTTTGTTTAGGTCTAAGTGTCCCCAACAATTGTTTTCCCCAATTTTCGTGAACCCTAACCCTAGGTGGTTGCTTATAGACTGATTTCACCCTCCTACGTGTAGGTTAGATGTTGATTTAGGGTTTTGTTTTAGGTTTTCAGGAGTTCTCAGAGTGGTTTTCGTTTTTGCACATCAGGTGCTTGATGAAATGCCAAGAAGGATGAACACCTATTTAACCTACTCTAATAAAATCTAATTTGATGAATGATGTATGATGTCTATATATATTTATACATATGTATATAGATTTGATGTGTGGTTGTATATATATCTAGGGTTGTAGATGTGTGTGTGATTTGAAGAGGGGGATTCACTGCACAGTCGGGTTCTGGAAATTACTGTGTGTACAGAGCAGTCGGGTTTGGGAGAGAAATACATGTGCATGTGGTTGTGTGTATCTCAACATAAGGTATATGGCTGTGTGTATACTGACTTGTGTGTGAATTTAAGGGTATTAGATTTCCTGTGTATGCAGTTGGATTAGGAATTAGTGTGTTTGTGAATATGGCTGTGTTTATGTATCAGTCAGTACTTGTTGTGGGTGTAGGTGTTACATGTGGAGTTGGTGTGAGTGATTTCAGAGGGTGTAGCAGTTAGGTGATAGTTTACTATGTGTATGAGTTTGGTCAGAAACTGTGCAGTTAATTACCAGTGTGTTCCTCAGTGATTAGTTCTAGGGAGTTTTGGGTATCAGTATGTCTAGGTTTATGTGTGTCCCTGTGTTGGATTTATGTATGACCTGTGTATCAGTAACTTGAGTGATTAGGTACCTACTAAGGTGTCTGTGTGTTGAGGTAATTAGGAATTCTGTGTTAGATATGTGAAGTTAGTGTCTCAGTTGATACCTGTGTGTGTATGGCTGAGGGTGTCGAGTGTATCAGGTTTTGATGATGAGTTCAGCCTATGAGAGAGTGTCAACTGAGTGTGAGAACCCCTATGCCAGTGTTTTCTGTATGACTGTGTAATTTATCTGTGTGTTCTCAGTAAAGGGGGAAACATCAGTGTGGGTATTTCTGCCTGAGTGAATTAGCAGTGTGTGTTTGAGTGTAAAACTCTGAGAGAAGGGAGGAAATTCTGTGTAAGTGCGGTGTGAGTTTTAGTGTACTGTGTATCAGTACTGGAGGTTGTGTCAACCTGGGAATTAATTTATCTGTGTGTACATGTGAGTATGTATCAGTATACATATTAGAGGGGTGTACACTGTGCAGATTGGGATGGGGTATCAATGGGTTGTGTGCAAATTTTGTGTGAGCCTAACTAGTTTTAGGGAGCAGAGTGTGAACCTGTGTGGTTCAGTAGGCAAATCAGGGTGTACAAGTGTGTGTGTGTGTGTATTAATTCTGTAGGTGAGAGTGTATTACCTAGGAGTGAATGTGTGCAGTATAGGTAATAAATCTATGTATGTGTGAGATACCTAGGTGCCTAAGTGTCTGTGTATGCCTCAGAATTCCCAGGTTGGTTAGAAACATAACATATATGTGCAGTGAGATTTTGTGTCCAGACTAGTGTATACCTGTGTGAATGTTATTGAATGTGTGTGTTAGCTATGTGAAACTGTGAGTATAGTATAGGTGTGTATCAGTGTAGAGTTGTGGTATCAGTCAGTAGTGCTAGTCATAAGTTGGTCAGTTAGTAAGTTAATATATGTTAGCATATTAGTCTTAGTATTATATAGTGTAAGTTTGTACAGTTAAGATTAGTTAGCTGTTAGTGTTAAGGATGTATCATTGAACAATTAGAATTATATATTGTCAGTTAATGTATTTATGTCAGTAAGTATTTCATAGAGTTAGTTAACTATCCGTTAGTTAGTGTAGTAAAAGTTTATATCAGTACATTTATATTGGTAGCAGTCAGTGTACCATTAGTGTGTCAGTAGAGGGTAAGGTTATATTAGTGTTAGTTATTTAGTATAGCTAATTTTGACTTGTATTAGCTAGTTGATAGCTAGCATGATCCAAATACCTTAGCAGGGACCTAGTTGGACCTAGCTAAGACCTAGTTTAGCTAGTATTGACCTAGAAACCTCGTATTTAAATTGTTAAGCATGTTTATTCTTTTGTTTCAATATTTTGACATTAATATTCCAAATAGGTCATTGTGATCCCCCTTTAGACATTGATCCTCACATTTTGCTCAGGACCACAGGCAAGTACATTCTCTGATTAGTTTCTAATTTATGATATCTCCTATGTTCACTGTATCTAGTGTAAATATTCATGCTTTTGATACGCTGGTTACACGGATTGGTATACACGGATCTCGTCATGAGATGTTATTCCTTATTCATGGTATAGCTTGTACAAGACTTGTTTTCCTTGTTATCTTGTGCATGTACAGACACTGATTCCCGGGGAGATTTGCTACCTCCCTAGGGAGTCCCGTGCCATAGCGTACCATGATTGGATCTACTATACCAGTCGGGGGTGGGGAGTATTTTAGTATAGATATGTGATCATACCCAACTCTACATGCATCATAGCTCACCCCATATCTCACGTCGGGTGCGGCCTGACCATCTCCATGCTTCATAGCTGTTACGTGTGATTAGCCTGACCTATACATGCATCATAGCTAACCAACGGTTAGCCTGACCTTCATGAATCATAGCTAATCACATGTAACCAGCCTGATCAAGTTCCCAAGCCGATCACATATTAAAGCTAGTACTCATACACTTAGTCATAGGTTCTTGCTCATGGACATATTGTTTCTTCTCCTGCAGTTACTTACAGTATTTTCCAGTATTTCTTCTATTGTACATTTCTCGTACCTATACATGCATCTGGTATATTTCCATCTATAACTGCTACATAGTTTATGTCATTTATATAGAACTGCTATTTAGAGATGTACTTTGCTCCTTCCTGACTGGAAAATATTTTTCCAGACTATGACCTTAGTGGACTTGTTTCTGACACTTGGGGATTGGTTGTTACTGATTGCAGGTATGATTATTTTGTCATTAGACTTGTGTTGTATTCTTTTGTTTCTTCAAATTCTTATCGTGCTGTAGTTGTGATTGAGTATGTTGTTCATTTTATAGTGTTATCCGTGTCTCCTTATGGAGTTGGATACTAGTGTGAGATTATTTAGATAGTACTTGACCTAGACAGCGTTCTACCGCCGATGCTGCGGCGTAGGCTGGACGTACCCACGCACTCGTGCCCCTAAACCGGGTGCGGGTCGTGACAATCGGTGACCTACACTTCTGCCCATACAGAGCCTCATACGAAGCCATCTGGATGCTGGACTGATAACTGTTGTTATATGCAAATTCGGCCAACAGTAGGTGGACGTCCCAACTTAACTTTGAGTCGATTGCGCAAAGACGTAGCATATCTTCAAGTACCTGATTCACCCACTCTATTTGGCCATCGGTTTGAGGATGGTAGGCTGACCTGAACTTCAACTTGGTCCCCATCGCTTACTGAAGGCTTTCCCAGAAACGTGATAGGAATTATTCGTCCCGATCAGACACTATAGAAACTGGTACTCCGTGCAGCTGAACTATCTCATCAAGGTAGGTCTGGGTGAGGCAATCGATGCTCCAAGTAACTTTAATGGCAATAAAATGCGTTGACTTGGTTAACCGGTCAATGATGACCCAGACTGCGTCGTTCCTCCGTTGCATCTTTGGCAAGCCAACAATGAAGTCCATGATTATGTGCTCCCATTTCTATTCCGGGATAGCAAGATTTTGTATCTCTCCGTCCAGTCTTTGATATTCTGCTTTCACCCATTGACAGGTTATGCATTGCGACACGAAGATCACCACATCCTTCTTCATGTCGTGCTATTAGAAAATAGTGTGAAGGTCTCTATACATCTTTGTGCTCCTGGGATGGACCGTATAGGCTGCATAGTGAGCGTCCGCAAGGATCTACTTTCTGAGTTCTGTATCGTTGGGGACGCATAGCCTTCCCTTAACTCGCAATACTCCATTCTTATCTACTGTAAATTCTTTCGCCTTCCCCGCTAGAATCTGCTCGCGCATTTTTCTTAGGAATATGTCGTCCCTCTGAGTAGATGTGACCCTCTCGAATAGGTTGGATATGAATCGCATCTGAGTAACTTGCACGCCGCGATATCGAATTCTGAGTTCAATGCCCATTTTCTCTAAGTCCCTTTGTAACCTGCGATCTACGGACAGGAATCCCGTATACACTCGACTCAATGCATCTGCTACAATATTTCCCTTGCCAGGTGTGTAGTCGATCGTCAGGTCATAGTCCTTAATTAATTCTAGCCAACGCCACTGTCGTAGGTTAAGGTCCGTTTGGGTGAATAAGTACTTCAAGCTTTTGTGATCTGTGTAAATTTGGCAAGCCACTCCATAGAGGTAGTGTCGCCACAATTTTAGCGCGAACACAATTGCTGCTTGTTCCAGGTCATGCGTAGGATAATTTTTCTCGTGCTTTTTCAGTTTTCTGGAGGCGTAGACTATCACCCTATCCTGCTTTATGAGTACACACCCCAAGCCTTGTCCTGACGCATCGCTGAATATTTGGAATACCGAGATCTCGTCTGGTTGCACAAGTAGTGGGGCAGAGGTGAGACGTTGCTTTAACTCCTTAAACGAGGCTTCGCAGTCGACGAACCACTCGAATATGACTTCCTTCTGTGTGAGGTGAGTCAGAGGTGATGCTAACTTGAAAATATCCTTTACGAAGCGCCTGTAGTAGCCTGCTAGCCCGAGGAAGCTTCGAATCTCACCGACGGATGCATGACGCTTCCACTCGACGATGGCTTCAACTTTCTTTGGATCAACTGAAATGCCTTCCGCAGAAATGATGTGCCCGAGGAAAGATACACTGCTCATTCAGAATTCACACTTACTTAGTTTTGCGTATAGCTTGTTGTCCCAAAGAGTCTGTAGCACGGTCCGCAAGTTCTCTGTATGTTTCTCTATATTCTTCGAGTACACCAAGCTATCATCAATGAACTAAACTTGTCGAGATATGGCCAGAATACATGATTCATTAAGTCCATAAAGGCAGCAGGGGCATTGGTTAATCTGAATGGCATTACCAAAAACCCATTGTGGCCGTAGCGAGTGCCAAAGGCTAATTTCGGTACGTCTTTCGGCCTAATCTTGAGCTGATGGTAACCTGAGCGAAGATCAATTTTTGAGAATACCGTTGCATCTTGTAGTTGATCAAAGAGATCATCGATCCTGGGAAGGGGGTACTTGTTTCGAACAGTAGCCTTATTCAATTCACGATAGTCGATCCAGAGCCTCAACGAGCCATCCTTTTTCTTTACAAACAATATTGGTTCACCCCACGGAGACACGCTAGGATGAATATACCCATGATCTAGCAATTTTTGCAACTGAACCTTTAACTCGTTTAGTTCTGTCGGGGCCATTCGATACGGACCTTTGGAAATCGGTCGAGTATATGGAAATGTGTCTATAATAAACTCTATCTCTTGGTTGGACGGCATGCCGGGCAACTCATCTGGAAATACATTAGAAAAATTTGCCACAACGGAAATGGGCTCAACGTTTGCGCTATCTTGCTGAGTGTCTCGAACGGACGCCAAGTACCCTTCACAGCCAGAATGTATCATCCGCTGAGCAGATATTTACAAAAATCATCATATGGGCATTCGACGCTCTCGACGATGGACTGCTCGTATAGCAAAATTCGGTCTTGCCTGCTAAATGAAACATGACTTTATTTTTTGCACAATCAATGATCGCCGAGCAAGCACCGAGCCAATCCATTCCCAGATTAAGATCGTAGTCTCTGATGTCTAGAACTATCGTATCAAGTGATAATTTCTTTCCTCCGATGCAAATATTACCTTCACAACAAACAAAGTGAGCCGACGCCCGATGGAGTACGGACGCTAAGGTTTAGGCCTAGCGGTGTTATAGAAAATGTGTTATCAGCGGCAAAATTTGCCAGAATAAAACTATGTGTGGCACCAGAATCAAATAATACTCGAGCAAGTACATTATTGAAAAATAATACTCGAGCAAGTACATTATTGAAAAATAATATACCTGACACCGTCGTGTTTGATGCGAACGCCTCTTCCTGAGTCAGAGCATAGACCCGGCCTTGAGCGTTCTACGGTTCCTTCTGGTTCTCTCGAGGTGCCTAATCCTGATTCTGAGATGAACGATATTTTTGTTGTTGACGGCGCGGAGGGGGATCGTTAGGGCGATCCCAACAATCACGAGCTACGTGGCCAAACTTACCACAAACGAAACATCCCCCTTTTCGAATACGACAGTCATTAACATAGTGCCCTGGCCTGTGGCAGTAGACACAAGGTTGGCCCTGGTTCTTCCCTGGATCTTTGTCCTGAGAATCGCCATTATTGTGGCGCTTGGGCGCATTGTTACCACCTGTGTTGCTAGGGCGCTTGTGATAGAAATTTTGTACATCACCGGTGCGAACTGGGGGGTACTGCGACTCTAGGGAAAGGGCATGGTTTAGGGACCCCCGTATGGTACGGTACTGAGGGACGACGACGTAGGCACGAATAGATGGTCACAGTCCTATCTCAAACCTTCATGCTCGACTTTCGGCATCACAGAGATAAGACTTAGCAAATTTTACAAGCATGTTGAATTCTGAGGCGTACTGCCGCACTGTCATATTTTCTTGTTGCAGATGTATAAATTTATCTTCCTTCTCGCGACGGACGGTGGATGGAAGGTACTCCTCCTCGAAGGCCTTACAGAACACGGACCAAAAGATATTCGTCCTATCATCTTCACTCATTATAGCTTGTTTATGCACATCCCACCAATCATGTGCGTTTAAATGGAGCTGAAGCTGAGCACAAGCTACTCTCTTTATTTCGTCCATGCGAAGAACTTCAAAGTTGTCACGCCCCGATTTCGTGGAATCGATAGTCGTCCCCTGACGTGACGTCGTGCGGGCCTAGGTTGCACGCCGCACAAGGCTAACGTATTTTGTATAGAGGGCACATATTCAGAGTACGCAGATAAATTGAAAACACAAGTTGAAGCATAAAAAATTCTCTTTATTCGTAATGAACATCTATTTACAAACTCTTGAACTGAGTCATAAGGGTTGCCGCACGGGCATATAGAAGTGTTGACACAAAATGAGATAGCAGTCCTGTATATTACATCCCTTACTAAAACTTCAAAATGTAAAGACCTCCTGGTGGAATGATGGCCTTTCCATGGAGCTGTATTGAGTTTGGATCGCTAGCTCCTTGCTAAAAATATACATACTTCAAAAGGGTGGCACGATCAAGACGCGCCTACAGCTAGACTGGATCGGAGATTTGACTTCTGCTCCTCGCTCGGCTCTCCTTAGTGCGAAAATCTGTTTCAACGAGGGTCAGTACATCGAAACGTACTGGTGAAGGCAAGCTAACCCAACTATACCAATCAACACGTTATTTATATGAAGCATGCCTAATATTTGTGGTCTTTCTATCTTGCCTTAGTTTATTTTACACGCAGTAATATATAGTAAAACTACTGAAATAAACTTGCCACAGTTCGGTGACTTTTACCTGCCCGTCTGATCCACCTGCATAATACTTACCATGTCCTTCCCTGCCACGAAGACACAAGTTAGCTTGCAACAGGTTTAAATATTCGAAAGGATCACTGGCATAATGCCATGAAGGGACGAGTTATAGTTACGGGATAGGAAATAATATGTGATGCAGGTGGCGAGCCCCGCCATATGCCATTTCCTTCCTCTAATCATACTGACTATTCCATATGTTCCGCCCGGATCAGATCGGTCCCAGCGCCCCGGCGACCGTCCATGAAACCACAAAACCTTGTGCACAAGTTATTCGTGATCAACGGCGTTCATTACATCTTTCCATCAATTCTGCAATTTAAGGCAATTTCGAGCACGATACAAGTTCCATAGCATAAACGGTTTTGCATAGTCTTTCTGATCAATATATCGCATAACAGAGTGTGTTCTTTATGCATAGCACAATTTATAGAAGAAGTAAACATTCTAACTAAAATTGAAGCATATGAAGCATATGATGAACATTCTAACGAGTAAGCATGTAATTAAGTAACCGTTCACAAGTTTGATTGACAAACATAATAATAGTCCAAGTCTATTCCTTTTTATCTTGATATTTTTTAATTATTACTTGGTATCGTTTGATCGGGGCAAACAAGAATGTAAGATTTTTCGGTATGAAGACTTGGAAGAAGAGCCAACTGAATCGAATATAAGCCACTCACAAGTTTGTTGGAAGAAAGAAGGAAAGAGGTGCTTCAAGAGTTCGCTCGGGCGTTGCCTACTGCTTGTTCACCTGCATTACCACGAACAGTTGATCAATACCTCTTCCACTCTTTTCATTATCGGAATTGAAGTGCAGTTCAATGAACGAAAATAATAAAATCCATTGAAACCATTCAAGAAAATGTAAGCAAATCCGAAAACCAACTCAAGGCACGAAAGCAACAAGCGACAGCGAAAACTAGGCAACAAAAGATGTAGCGGAGAGGTCCCTCCTGACTTTGCCGCTAAGTCGATCCTGGGGGCACGGTCCACTGAATATGGGAATCGATTCCGAAGAAGCAAATTCATAATGAGGATGAGTTCTTCATTCAATCTATCCCGATCGAACAATACTGTCTTGTATTTCTTAGCCGCGCTCCCCGAATAGGGGGAACGGGGCACCACATCCTACCCAACTAATTGGAAGTTTCATCCCGAAACTTAGGAATAGAACCTACCACTAGGAAACAATGAAGGAAACCTTTCCTTTATCTCAGATTCAAGCTCCCAAGTGGATTCTTTGACCGAGTGATTTCCCCAAAGCATGCGCACAAGTGGAACAGAGCGACTTTGAAGCAGCTTTTCTTTCCGATCCAAAATTTGTACAGGTCGTTCGACATATGTCAAGTCTGCCTTAAGATTCAGTTGATCCAGATCCACCACGTGACTCGGGTCGTACACATACTTCCTAAGTTGGAAATATGGAAAATATGGTGTACTTCGGATAGTGATGGTGGTAGGACAATCTGATATGCAACTGAGGAAACTCGCTTTAATATCTTGAATGGACCGACAAATCTCGGACTTAGCTTTCCCTTTGCTCCAAATCTGGCGACTCCTCGCATGGGCGAGACTTTAAGAAATATCCGATCGCCTTCTAGAAACTCAAGTGGTCGTCGATGCGTATCAGAGTAGCTCTTTTGGCGACTTTGAGCTACCTTTAGCCGTTCCTGAATCAAGCGAATCTTTTGAACAGTCTACTACACAAGTTCAGGGCCAAGGATCTACCATTCTCCAACTTCGTCCAAACAGATCCGGGATCTGCACTTCCTCCCATACAATGCCTCATACGGCGCCATCTGAATGTTGGATTGAAAACTATTGTTGTATGCAAATTCAGCTAACGGTAGGTGCAAGTCCCAATTTATCTTCAAGTCCAAGGCACAAAGTCGTAGCATGTCTTTAAGGATCTGGTTGACATATTCCATTTGGCCGTCTGTCTGTGGATGGTAGGCGGAGCTAAACTTCAACTTTGTTCCCATTGCTGACTGCAGGCTTTCCAGAAATACGATATGAATCGACCATCTCTATCGGAGACTATGGATACGGGTACGTCGTGGAGCCGAACGATTTCGTTGAGGTAGATCTGAGCCAAGCGGTCGGCACTCCAAGTAGACTTGACAGGAAGAAAGTGAGCAGACTTGGTGAGGCGATCAACAATGATCTAGACGGCATCATTTCCCCGTTGCGTCTTTGGCAAGCCAACAATGAATCCATTGTTATGTGTTCCCATTTCCACTCTGGAATAGCAAGGTTCTGCATCTCTCCGCCCGGCTTCTGGTGCTCGGCCTTTACCCTCTGACAAGCTATACAATGCGACATGAACATCGCCACATCTCGTTTCAAGCCGTGCTACAAAACGTCGTTCGGAGATCTCGATACATCTTTGTGCTACCCGGATAAGAAGCACAACTAGCATAATGAGCTTCAGTGAGTATCTCCTTTCTGAGGGCCGCATCGTCTGGAACGCATAGTCTTCCCTTCACTCGGATCATCCCATCCGTGCCTACTGCAAAGTCGGTTGTCTTTTCTGCTGAAATAACACCTTGCATCTTTTGTAGGAATATGTCATCCTTCTGAGCGGACTTGACTTTTTGTAACAAGTCTGGCTCGAGGCACAGTTGAGCCACTTGTGCCCCCTTTTTGTATCTAATTAGTAGTGTAATGCCCAAAGCTTCTATATCCCGGTGCAGCCTGTCATCAATAGCCAAATTCCCAACGAATTTTGGGAATGTGGCTGTTAGGGGGTTGGTTTGATTTATCCTATATATATTATCTAGTCTTTCTCTTCGAAAAAGACTTGGAATAATTTTTTTTCTATGAGAGGAGAGTTCGCATCAGCCAAAAGAATCCACAAAGTCTCGTCCGGTCTGTCTTTCTTCGAACTTGTTGGTTCCTGAAAGCAGATCGACAAAAATGTTTGCTTTGAGCAACGGTAATCTTTCCAACTTAGCAACATATCTATGTTTTGTTCTTCTTATAATATATTTTATTCTAGCAACCATGTTGTGAAATTATTAATTTTTGTACTCTCTGTTCTTTACATCTTGTTGTAATCTTGAAGTTGTAAGTTTACGTATTTATATGATCTTTGTAATCCGGCAATAACAAGAAACGGCATGATTATCATCGATAGGTAAATAGATTTACAACCTAAATGATATAAGTAGATAGTGGATATACTTCAATGGTCCAACAAGTAACAAATGAGTAGCGAAGAATAGTAAGAATATCATGGATTTTGCGTTGCAACATTAAATTGAAATCCACTGTGGCAGAGTGATGGTTTGCATTGCAGAATTAGTATGACAAAGACTTGGCTCTATTGGCCTCTTTCTATTGCTTTCATTTGATTGTCTTCTTCTTCTTCTTCTTCTTCTTCGTTTCCCCTTGTAACTCAAACATGTCTCAATTGTCACGTACTGGCCTGCAAGCTCCGCAATTGCAATTAGGGGTGCGCAATTCTCGGTTTTTAACCGAAAATCGAATCAAATCGAACCGGACCGAAATTGAAATTCGGTTCAGTTTTTAATCAACCGGTTCAGATTTCGATTTTATCATTTGATTAATTTCGGTTATCGGTTCGATTTTCGGTTTTGGATTCCGAAATCCGAACCAAACCGAAAACCGAAAACCGAATCACTATATTATAAAAGAAAAAAAACCGATTTTTATGAATTTGGTATATACTCACCACTTAGTATAAAATTAATTTATTGTTATTTTTGGTACACAATTTTGGTTTTTCTCAGTTAGGTTTGGGTTTTTTTTTCGGTTTTTATGAATTTGGAATACACTCACCACTTGGACCTAAAAAACCGAACCGACCGAGAACCGAACCGATTTAATTCGGTTCGGTTTTTTTCGGTCTTTACAAATTCGGTTCGGTTTTCGGTTTTGCAAAAAACGGTTTTCGGTTCAGTCGGTTTTTGGATATTCGGTTCGGTTTGAACCGAACCGAACCGTTGCTCACCCGTAATTGCAATGGGAAAGCTTGGTTCCGGGAAGTGGAGTTCCTTAAGCATCTACTATGCGACATTCCACGGAAGGAAACAAGGGGGTGGGTGGAGATGCCAAAACCTTGGGTTAATTATATCGAACAAAGTGTTTGTCATTTGTTGTAGTCGTCATTTGATGGGGGACAATGCTGATTGACCAACATTCAATTGCCTCTACTATCCGACATTCCACGTAAGTCCATATCGATGTGCCGAAGATGGATGACATTTGAATGTTAGATCCACGGAACTCTAATTATTATTCATAAATTTAGGTACGTGACCATTTTTAATTCTTCTAGTAACCCCCATCAAGCTAACAAGAGAAATATTGTATAGGACAGGACTTACTAACTTTATTTAATAATACCCATCAAAGGCCATTATATGAGGACAATTTGATCTTTGCATGGATTATTTTACCCGAATATTCTCGTAATTTAGCTATTTATGAACGTTGTTCATATATGTGTCTGTGTTTTTTTTTTTTTTTTTTTTCTGGACCCGTGGCTATAAGAGCCACTCAGTCGGTCCGACTAATAGCCACCCAGGCAGTCCGGGGGGGGGGGGGGGGGGGGGAATTCGATCTCATAACCACCGCTCCTTCCGGATGTCCTCCACCTTAACCATTAGGCTAAGGCTTCAGGACTTATAATGCTCCAGCGTAAGGTCCAAGTCCAAGCCATTTTGTTACATGATTGATCAGCTCGGATTTGTCTCGGACTAGAATTGAATCAAGCTCGGACCAGCTCTAGCCGGCTCAAACCAGCTTCTGGCCAGAGTTGATTTGGAATTTTGATCTACTACCTGGCCAGTCCGGACCGATGCACAAGATCGAACTGGACTGGTCTGGCCTGACTCGACCTAGACCTAGTCAAAATCGATCGGCCGGATCGGACCCAGCCCAACTTCACATCTTGATACCCTTGGACATCTTTTATAACCTCTATTGAGAATAGAAAGTCGGAGAAAAAAGAAAATCATAAATATAAGAGCTAATGTGCTTACAAGCTATGAGTCACTTTTTGATTATTCATTGGAAATATTTTAGAAGCAAAAAGAAAAAAAGAAAAAGAACACATCTCTATCAACCGTTGTAATGAGTTGGAAAAATCAAGACATTTCTAAGGGTCATCCATATAAAATTGGTTTCATCAAAGGGTAAAAGCACCCATGAGTGGATGAGGTTCGAGGAACTGGCAAAATAATATAAGGTTAAATCACATAAAACCTTACCATCATTTACAATTTTCTTAGATTACATCTCTTTCATTAATTTTTTTGCAAATATTTAGCATCTGTTATTTTATAAAAAAACTATATATTTTTTTAAAATGACTTCGTTATTTAGCTATAAAAAATTTGAAAACATAAAAAATTTAGCCCTAAAAGTACAAATTTATTTAACAAACTTTAAGTATAAAAGATTTGAACACATAATTTAAAAAATAAATTAACCCTAAATACAAATTGAAGTAAAATTCATGTTCATATGTATGGTTTGTAGTAAAAGTTCATATTGTAAAATTCTTATTTGAAATATCTTATTGGCAGTAAATTTCTTGTTCAAAATTAATAATTTGTAATAATAATAATAATCATAATAATAAATCTTTGACTAAGAACACTGAATGAAGATTAATCAACAATAGTGTAAATGTGTAAGAGACCTGGAAAATATAATTTTAATACATTAATTTAGCAATTTGGTAAAAAAAATGTCAGTTCTATCTAGAAAAATTATTGGTACTAAAATATATAGATTGCATACCTTCAAATTGTTCTATACTCGAAGAATAAACTATAAAGAAATTAATAATGAAAAGAGAAGTTTGAAAAATTGATAATAAAAAAGGAACTTTGAGAAATTAATAACAAATGTGCTCATGATCAAATCCAATTCAGAAAGAAGGATGATAATTTTGAGTTAGACAGCTAAATAACACATGTATATGTGCGAATATGAGAGAGTATTTTTAAACTTCTTCCCCCATTTTGCCTTGGACCGGTCTTGGCTCGAGTGCCCTTAGTATTAGAATTGTTGTGAGATTCAGAACGGAGTTGATCCATGAGGTAAGTCATCTGACTTGACCCATTTGACTTGAAAAGAAGAAGTCTTGTTAAGTTCAGTACCAATCTCATACATATACACTTTATTTTTCCACTTTTGTATGATGGCAAAATAAAATTTTTTATACAACTATCTTGTAAATTTTGAACACATACAAGTTACAATCCGACATTTAGTTTGCAACTTCATGCACTTTTTTTTTTCTCTTCTTTTTCAATTTATTGATTCACATATCTCAACTAAGCTCCCAACCAATAGCTTATATGATGGAAAACTAAGAGAAGTAGGAAATGTGAGGTGACTTTGGAAAGATTATTTAAAAGTTTATGCAAGACACTGAGTTAGTGATGGAAGAATTATGGAGGCGATGAAATCAGATGAGTTTATATGCATCATATAGCCCTTTTGATTTAGGAGCCCTTTCTTAATTTTGTCAAGATCTGGAGATCTTGATATAGAACCCTTTGTTCAAATATTCAATTTCTTGTTTGTCAAGATTTATTGATGTATATTATTCTTTTTATTATTTTTCAAATATATTAGTCTTTTTTATTATTTGTCAGGATTTGTGGACGTTAATTGCTTAGTTTTGGTAAAATCTGTGAATATTAGTCCAATTTAGTTAAGGTAAACAAATTTAATATGGCATTAGTTTTCTATTTATATATTCAAAAAAGAAGCTCCTAAAGTTCAATCCAGCAATATTCTTGAACCACTCGTGCTCTACTGGGCTTCTTCACAAGAATCTGGAGGACATAACGATCTTATTGATGCTAACAAGCGGACTCCACTATATATATATATATATATATATATATAAATGGATTTCGTTTTCTTCTTATATTAATATAAAACTATTTAAATATTTAAATTTATTTAAATTAAAATTTATTATATATATTTTTATATTTTAATTAGAATTTTTTATGTATTTGATTATATTTTAGTTATAATTAGTTATACATATATTTCTACTTTTCATACAGAGTATTAAAAATGATTAGGTATGTAATATTATCTAATTATAAACAAACATCTTTTCTAACTCATGTGGTTAAGGTGGGAGGTACTTCATGGTTGGCTGAGTTCAAATCATTTTACAGAAAATTTGTTGTACAAAAAATAATTTTAAATAAATTAACTAAGTCGAAACTATTTTGAAAAAAATTGAAGTCACGGAAGCTTTCGCCATCTGGGATGGCGAAAATATGAAAAAAAATAAATTATATTTGTCAAATTTTTTGCCACTCGAGTTGGCAAAAATCTAGCTGTGGGTTCTTTTAAAAAAAATTTGTTGTAGCAATAATTTTTTTAAATAAATTAGAAAAAAATGAAATTATACATCCAAAATAAAATATACTGTCATTGGACATCCAAAAATAAATAAATAAATTGCCGTAAAAAAAATTACGTCTGGCGTGGAGCAGACTTCGAGGGGCAATAACTATTTGTTTGGAAATCGTTTTTCATCAAACAATAGGTCGATTTGCATGTTTTCGATGAGGGTAACACAATTCGTGTAGAAAAAAATTCTCATCCAAAGCAAGACGCACACGTTACAGGCAAAAGTATAAATTTTAAAACTTTAAAGTATCATAACTTTTGACTGGAAGATCGAAACAAGGCTCTGTTTGTGTCAAAATGACCGTATCGAAAAGTACTATGGGATAAACGGTTGACGAACTTTGAAAAAAAATTTAGAATTGCAAAAAAATGATATTTCGACCTCCAAATTTTACTTTTGGTAATTTTATTTTCGAATTTTTTTATTATCTATACTAATTTGTTATTATCTATACTAATATGAATGATAACAAAATCTATTGATTAATATTATTATCAATATTATATTTTTCTTTCATATCACTAAAAGATAATTTATTATTATTTATACACTTTTTTTTAAAATAATTAATTATATAGATAACAAATAATTAATTTGTTATTTGTTAAATTGTGATATATATTTTAATTATGAATTCTCATAAATATATGTTTTTGAATATGTGTTTAGTTAGATAATAAAAAAAAATAGTATAGATAATAAAAAATTAGTATAGATAATAACAAACGGTTATATTCATATTAGTATATTTTGATAACAAATTATATTTTAATTTAATCAAACAATTATCATTCATATTAGTATAAATAATAACAAATTAGTATAGATATAAAAATTTAACTAATAATATATTTTGATTTAATCAAAACAGTTGCTATTTAACAAATTACTATAGATACTAATTATATTTTCAAATTATATAGTATACATAATAACAAATTGGTATAGATAATAATCAAACGGTTGCTATTTCTAAAATTATATTTTGAATGATAATAGATGTGGTATATAATATTTGAAAAAATATTTTAGTTAATTTTAAATTGTTTTTAGAAAATCTATTAGTTAATTTTTTATAAAACCAACAAAAAAAAACCAAATCAAACTATCCAAAAAAACCAACACAAAAAAAATCTAAAAAACAAACCAAAAAAAAAAAAAAACTATTGTCAGATTTTCGCCAATTTGTTAGCAAAAATTTTGGCAAAGCCAATTTTTCGTCATTTCTGTTGGCGAAAATTTGACAAATATAAAGAAAAAAAATATTTTTCATTTTTTCGCCATCTGGGATGGCGAAAGCTTTAGTGATTTCAATTTTTTTTCAAAATTGTTTCGTTTTAGTTAATCTGTTTAAAAAAAAAATTCTGTACAGCAAATTTTCTGACCCTTTTAGTGTTATTTATAACAAAATTAAAAAATTTCAATAATTTTTTTACGTATTATTAATTTTTTTTAAAATAATTAATTGATGATATATATATGGCTTACATGACTCACTTTCGAGCCGTTTTGACTTCTCATTATATATATATATATATATATATATATATATATATATATATATATATAGGGTTGAGATCACGATCCACCCCCTTTTTTATCCACCCCAAATATCCCCCATCTATAACACCGTTGGATGGGTTTTAAGTCATCTAATCTTAACCATTGATAAATCAACGGTTAAGATAAGATGACTTAAAGTCCATCCAATGGTGTGAATAGGGAGGATACTTGGAGTGGACAAAAAGGGGGTAAATTTGATCCCTTCCCATATATATATATATATATATATATATATATATATATATATATATATATATATATATGATCCTTCTACAATACATGCTTTGTATCGATACATCCCAGACAAGTGTGTTGTAAATTGTGAAATTTGTCTCTTTAACTTTTTCTTTACCTGGTATAGCAGGTCATATTAACATGTTCACTTATTTAAAAAAAAATTCCTAGATTACCGTAATTTAATGGAAATTAGACAATCAATATTTTCACTCCCCATCCTACATTAACATGTATTTAACACCTACTTTTTATTTTACAGTTCAACGCCTGCGATTTTTAAAAAAGAAAACCCCCTAGTTTAACGCCTGGTTTTTCTTTAAAAATTCTTCTAGTTTAACGTCTGCTATTTTTTGTAAAAAAGAAGCCCCTCCTAGTTTAAGGTCTGTTGTTTCTTTTTTTTTTTCTTTTTTTTTAAATTTTTGCTGTTATTTACTTTTAATAATAATATATAAAAAATTAATAATATTTTTGGTTTTCTAACGATAATATTTCTTGGTTTTAATGTAGAAAAGTAAACGGATTATTTTTTTGGTAGTTATGTTTTATCATATTAACCTGATATCTAATATTTACAGTAGTTTGAATATCATTTCTTCTTTCAAGTTTCAAAATTATATTCGAATATGTGGGTTGTCAAATTATTTCGAGTACTTAACAACCATAATCTGACAAATGATTTTGAAAAAGTTTTTTTCAGATCCCATCAAAAAATATCAGTCGCAGAATTGGAACAAGCAAAGCTGATGAAACAAGTCGGGATGCAGAATTAAGAAGTATGGAATTTATTGGTCCACAAGAATGGTGGCAGAGATAAGGTTGGATGGACGAAAAATGATTTATATAATGCTTTAGCTAATGATTCTAGAGGACTAGACGATCTTGATTCTACGACAATACTTACATTTCTTCAAGCTAAGGAGGACATTGACCCTGATTTCTTCTACGCGTACAAGGTAAATGAAGATTCTAGATTGATCCATCTCTTTTGGGCCGACGGTGCAAGTCGATTCAATTATGAATTATTTGGAGATTCACTAGCATTTGATTCTACATATAAAACAAATAGATGTCAAATATCGTTGGTGGTTTTGGTGGGTTCAAACAATCATGCAATGACTTGTGTGTTTGGGTTTGCATTAATCCATAATGAGTCTGCCAATACATATTCTTGAGTTTTACAAAAATTCCAAGGGTGTATGAGAGGCAAATTACAATAGACAATTATCACGGATGGATGCAGATCCATGAATAAAGCAATTAAGGACTTAATGTCCGGCGTAGTTCATCGAACGTGCTCATGTTGTAACGCCCCGCTCCGCGTCGGCGTTATGTATTAAGGTGAGTGGGTAGAACTTCGTTCTCTGATTCTTGCACGCCTTAATAATAACCTGAGTTTTTGCTTGCAATATTTTCTTAAGAGAATGATAGAACCTGCCTTGCATGTTAATGAACGAACTCACCTAGCTTGTCTTTGAATCAATGTCTGCTAAACGAGAATCCTGAATCGCTTGCTTAGAGTGCATGAACATGTTCACTATCGTCTATGCTTCGAGAGAACCATACTGTGCCTGAACGTGTTCAAGTGATAAGTCGAATTGCCCCGCAACAACGATTGTATTCTGATGGTTCGTCTCGTCTGCATACTAGAGTTTATTTGATAGTGTTCCATGCATTCGCATGCGGTCGGACAATGGCTATTGGTGGAAAGCTGAGCTGCATGTGTCACGGCTGCTACAGAGATAGTGGAAAGCAACCATGAGCCACAGCTGCCTCTAGCATCAGATAAAGAGTCATTGGTATGCTGTACAACCAGCTGCCGATCCTGAGATACTCGGGGACCGCCCTGCATATAGCTAAGTCATTGTGTTGGCTTGGATAGTGACTGCCCCTAAGATTGTGCATTGTGTGTCTAGCTTTGCATCTGACCCTGGAGTCACACGAGACACGCTGCGCACACCCTGAAACATGAACGGCTTGCTTGCTTGCATATCCAATATGAAACTCTGTTTCCAAACATGTTTTCAAAGCAATGTAATATGACTCTGCTAGAACTGCATGAAACGAACCTAGGTAAAACTAGAACGATCACTAGTAATGTAATGTTTTATAACATGATTACTTAGTGTTGGTTTGAGTGAATGGTATCAGAGCGGAATCGATTCTCTGGCCCAAACCGTTGCTTCGACTCTGAGTTATATCGATATGGTATTGCAAAAGAGCGTTCCATACAATAAGTCCATAGATATTCTCAAAGTGCAAATGTTTTCTGAACTTGAATTGCTTGATTGTTTCGATTGAGTACGGCGAGGGACGGCACTATCGCTGCTCGGAATATCGAGAAGTTTATCCTTGAAGTTTCAAAGACGAAACTTTTTGTTGGTTGGTAAGTATGTAACGCCCCGCTCCGCGTCGGCGTTATGTATCAAGGTGAGTGGGCAGAACTTCGTTCTCTGATTCTTACACGCCTTAATAATAACCTGAGTTTTTGCTTACAATATTTTCTTAAGAGAATGATAGAACCTGCCTTGCATGTTAATGAACGAACTCACCTAGCTTGTCTTTGAATCAATGTCTGCTAAATGAGAATCCTGAATCGCTTGCTTAGAGTGCATGAACATGTTCACTATCGTCTATGCTTCGAGAGAACCATACTGTGCCTGAACGTGTTCAAGTGATAAGTCGGATTGCCCCGCAACAACGATTGTATTCTGATGGTTCGTCTCGTCTGCATACTAGAGTTTATTTGATAGTGTTCCATGCATTCGCATGCGGTCGTACAATGGCTATTGGTGGAAAGCTGAGCTGCATGTGTCACGGCTGCTACAGAGATAGTGGAAAGCAACCATGAGCCACAGCTGCCTCTAGCATCAGATAAAGGGTCATTGGTATGCTGTACAACCAGCTGCCGATCCTGAGATACTCGGGGTCCGCCCTGCATATAGCTAAGTCATTGTGTTGGCTTGGATAGTGACTGCCCCTAAGATTGTGCATTGTGTGTCTAGCTTTGCATCTGACCCTGGAGTCACACGAGACACGCTGTGCACACCCTGAAACATGAACGGCTTGCTTGCTTGCATATCCAATATGAAACTCTGTTTCCAAACATGTTTCCAAAGCAATATAATATGACTCTGCTAGAACTGCATGAAACGAACCTAGGTAAAACTAGAAAGATCACTAGTAATGTAATGTTTTATAACATAATTACTTAGTGCTTGTTTGAGTGAATGCTTGTTTCTATTCAGTTGATTTATCTCACCAGTACTTGTATAAAGTGCTGACCCACCAATAATTTACTTGCTTGCAGGTACTGGATCGTCCGAGGGAGCGATAGGCGTGCCCCAGTCCCGAAGACCCGGAATCCTGGTTTCGATTGTTGCCCCGAGAATGCTATCGTATAAAGGGGCATAATGTATGGAACGAACGTGTGCCTTTGCTAAAGGAAACCCAAGTTGCCTTGATTGTTCCGAACACTCAGTTGGCTAAATGCATTGCATTGCAACAAGTCCCTTTCCGCTGCTTACTCGATTGATGCGATGATAGCCAACTATCAACTTAAACGATTGGCCTTGCACGGGCGCAACCCCAGGCCCGTGCGGCATCACATCCCCCGAAAGCTCGAACGGGCCATTAGCTTAGCTCCCCTTCCTCCCTCGCACCCGTGGGACGGGCGCGGTGATTCGCGTCCGGCGCGCCGAGGCACGGTGATTCGTGCCCGGTTCGTTAATTCCGGCCACACGGGGCGGGGCAGGGCGGAGCGGCGGCCCGGGCGGGACCGGGGCGTGACACATGTCATATCCTAAACAATTCAATAAAACATGTACACGGAGAAGGTTTTGTAGGAGAATTGAAGAATCTGATTAAAAGGTACATCTCACACTTGGTACTTTAATTTGAAGTATGTTGTTGTTACAATTTTTTTTAATTATCAATTTTAAAACTTTTGTTGTTGTCTATGTTTTTTAAACATGCACTATTTAGAGAATTATTTCGAAAATTATTGGCAGAAGATGCTACGGGATTTTAATGCAGAGAACACTGAGTGGACAAAGGCATTGTACAATACGAGGCATCAATGGACGGACACATTCCTTCGTGGAAATTATTTTGGTGATTCTACTACAACAAATAGATGTGAATCAATGAACTCATTTCTGATTTTTTTTTAATGAGAAGCTGTCACTATGGAGGGCCCTACAACATTGTGACCACAGTTTGGCTGTATTACGTTATGGCGAGATGAATAAGCATGTCATTGATAAACTCTTAATACCCACTGTGAAACAAACTAGCATGACCGTAATAGAAGATAAATTTGCATCAATTTACACTAAAAAAGTGTTTATAGAGGTAAGGAATGAAATCACACGTTCTGATAAATATAATGTTGTCCAGCATGACAAGATAGAAGATGTAGATGTTTGCACTATCAAAAAATATTTGTCGAAGGACTATCCAAACCGCAAGGTTACATTTTATGGTAACGAGAACAAAACAACCTGTGACTGCTTATGAATGGAGACCAAGGGGATTCCTTGTAGGCATATTTTTTCAGCAATGAAGACTTTGCATTTGTCAGAGATTCCAAAAAACTTAATAAAAACTCGTTGGTTGAAGGATTGCAATGACAGTTATCTCTCCGGACCTGGCGTAGAAAGGAGATTCATCCACCCAGACAAGATTGAAAGCACAAGGTATGGTGGTATTAATGAACAAGTTAATATGTTTACGTATTATTGAAAAAAATCAAGCAAAATTCAAGAGAAAAGGAACATAGTTGATGTCAACTGTGCTGATTGAGTTGCAAAAAATGATGACCGATATTGGCGAAGAAGAAAAAATGGTAGCTGATGTAGTTCGTGGAGTGCATGAATCTTTTAAAGAGCCACACCCGATAGCAACAAAAGGAAGGCATTCTCAAGAAAAATCAAGCAAGAAAAAAGAAAGTCAGAAGATTCCCATAGCCTAGAATTTGTAGAGTTTGCAAAAAATTGGGTCACGATTACCGTAATTGCAAAGTACGAAAGCGTTGTAACGAGGAAGAGTCAATGAAATCAAATGAACTGAGCGATTAAGTAAATATTTCCTTGATTTAATTCTCGTTATTTACTTTTTTTTCTTTCATTTTTCTAGCTAATATTATTGGTTTTTCATACAATTGTTCCAAATGCAGTAGAATACTTCTTCATGACAAAAATAAATATTATATGGCAACATGATCCTGAAACAATCTAGGAGAACATCTTTCAGATTATGACACAATTTAATAGCAGAAATCATATAGGAACTCATGAGATCTTAATTTATTGAACTAATGTTCCATTTCTTTCTTGGTAATCCCAACGGAAGGTATGTCGCAGGGGCCATTTGACCTCGGGAGCCAAGAAGCAGTACTCCTTCCCAAGACATCAAAACCAGAAGCAATATTTAATATTTCAATTATAATAATATTTTCCTTAAATCTTGGTGGATAATTCAGGCAGGAAATTTAATACATACTTATATACTAAAAGTTTTCTGGCTCTTTATATTGTGTATCGAACTTATAACAAAGATTTACCAAAGAGTTCGAAGAAGTTGGTGATGATGAGTTATAACATCCAGGATGGAAATAATTTTTTTTTAATTTTAGGACATGTCATCGTCTTCATCCAAAAGTTCGTCGGTAAATCATCACATCTACAACTGTGGTGTATTTTCTCGAAAAATTATTGCTTCAATGACTGACAATTTCGGTAGAGAGTTCTATGGTTGTGGTAATTATGAGGTAAGGATTCATTTGGATTAAAAATAATGATTATCAAATTCATCTTATGATCTGTTTTATTAATTGTAATTTTTCCAGAAACTTGGGAAGAAGAAATGTTAATATTTCATTTGGGCTGATGAAAGCAACCCTGATGCAGAGAAGAAAAACTTGAAAGCAGTGCTTAAGCAAATTAAAATCCAGGACAGGAAAAAAGAAAAGTTGAAGAAAAAATGAAAAGCTAAAGGGGGAAATTCAAAAGCTAAATCTTTTGAAGAATAACTGTTGTTATGTTTATGTTTTTTGGTGTTTACCTACTATGTATTATGGGAATAGTTTATGTCCAATTTTAAACAAAATAAAATTTCTAAATTTGGAACATTTTAATGACATCAAGATTTGTCCGACTACAACGTAAGCCTTTATTATGCAAGCAAGGCATTTTCGATTACAACAAAATCCTTGTAAGAATTGGATATATATTATACATTTATTATTCCTCGAAGATTCTTTGATTTGTAAAATTTATCGCTTGATGTATTCCTATAGTAAAGATTTATATATTATCAAACATATCCGAGCAGACAACTTGACATAAATTTTATCGCACATTCTAAGAAAATTATAACTCCAGAAAAGTTTTGACATATTTCATAACCATTTGTTACAAAACAAATGGACATATTTTATTTATACAAGAAACAAATTTTTTATCAACTTCCATCTTCACCCATCAGAGTTGACTCATTTCTAAGATTCATTGTTTCATTCTTTGCTGCATAATTAGATAGTTGCGCAATTTGGTTTCTTCTGCGTTATACGTTGTGCTTTGAAGATGCAATCCATACAGCAAGTTTGCTCCTTTCAAATTCCAAATCAAACTGTGTTGGAAATGAAAGCGCAAAAACCGTTCCCCAAACCAAGAAGCCCTGCGAGAGAACCAAGCAAAAGCACACAAACCAAAAAATGCCAAACACAAAAAGCAGACATAGAGATTTTACGTGAAAAATCCAAATAAAAAAACTACGGGACGATCGGAATCCAACCATGAAAAGCCTCTACAAATGGAATAAGAAATACACCGGCTCCTTAGAAACTTTTCACCGATCCAAACAGATCACCACAACTCTTTGGAATAGAAAATAAATCACAGACAAACGAAGAACGGAGATGACGAGAAAAGAATTACCCGAAACCGATCTCCTCTTTGAAATAGCCTTCAATCTCTTCCTCTTTTCTTCTAATGTTGTAAAAACACTCTTGCCTCCTTTTGCAATATTTTTTGAGATATATGAGATATATTTTAGGGCTAGGAGACACCTAATATATATAGCATCAAACCCACAACTAGTATTCCTATTATATATAGGAATACCCAATCCAAATCCATTGACATATTCCTATTATATGTAGGAATATCCAATTAAAATCTAAATCCATTAACATATTCCTATTATATGTAGGAATACCCAATCCAAATATATTGAGGTATTCCTATTATATCTAGGAATACTCAATCTAACTTTGGAGTATTTTTCACATAGGTTGGGAACCCCACATACTCCAACAAATCTCCCCCTTCACAACTCTGTGGAGGGGGTCATCATCCCGACAATCCTTCTGCAGTACTCAAACTTTCCACTTGGAAGAATCTTTGTGAACATGTCTGCTCCGTTGTCATCCGTATGAACCTTCTCAAGTGCTGCTTGCTTCTTTTCAACCACATCACGTATATAATGATACTGGGTATCAATGTGCTTGGACCGGATATAAAATGTCTGGTTCTTCGCAAGGTGAATTGCACTCTGGCTATCGCAAAGCAAAGGGTATTGCTCTTGCTTTAGCCCTATTTCCTGCAGAAGCTTCTTCATCCACATCAACTCCTTGTATGCCTCCGTCGTCGCAATGTACTTTACCTCTATCGTCGACAAGGCAACACACTTCTGCAACCACGACTTCCATGATACCGCTCCACCAGCAAACATCATCACATAGCCCAAAGTCGATCACCTTGTAGAATCTACTTGATCGCACTCTAATGTACCATTCCGGGATTAGAAGTATACCTGCTAACTGTGCCAACTGCGTGAGCGATGTCAGGTCTCGTATACACCATAGCATACATGAGACTCCCCACAGTTGAGGCATATGGAATCCGCTCCATATCTTCTTTCTCGTCCTTGGTAGATGGACATTGCTCCTCAGTGAACTTGAAGTGAGCCGCAATAGGGTTACTCACTTTCTTTGACCCATCCATCCAAAAATGCTGAAGTACCCGGTGAATGTACTTATTTTGAGACAAGTGTAGCAGCTTGGACTCTCTCTTTCTCTCGGCTGATCTCCATCCCAAGAATAGTTTTCAGTGCATCCAAATCCTTCATAGAGAAGGCCGCACCTAGTTGGCGCTTCAACTCCGCTATCTTAGTGGCATTCCGATCGACCCACCAGTAGCATATCATCAATATAGAGCAGTAAAATGATGAAATCATCCTCGACAAAGTATCTCACAAATACACAGTGGTCCGACGTCATTCGTGCATAATCATGCTCCCCCATAAATGAGTCAAACTTCCTGTACCACTGCCTCGGAGCCTGCTTTAGACCATATAAACTCTTTCTCAACCGGCAGACCAAGTGTGACTTGCCTTTCTCACAGAATCCCTCTGGATGCTCTATGTACAACTCCTCCTCAAGATTACCATGGAGGAATATCGTCTTCACGTCCATCTGCTTGACCTCCAAGTCAAAACTGGCTGCCAATTCTAGTATCACCCGAATAGACGACTGCTTAACGGCTAGCAAAAAGATCTTATCATAATCTATGCCCTTTCGTTGACCGTAGCCTTTAACTACCAGCCTCACATTGTATCGAGGGCGAGTAGCATCATCTGTTTGCTTCACTCTGAAAATCCATTAATTTTTTAAAGCCTTCTTTCCCTTTGGCAACCACACAAGCTCATAAGTATAATTGGCATGTAAGGAACTCATCTCCTCCTGTATAGCCTCCATCCACTCCTGCATGTGTTCATCTTCCATAGTCTCTATAAAATATTCAGGCTCTCCCCGTTAGCCAGTAGCACATACTCACCCGGTGAGCTTCTCGTAGATGGTCGACGCTTTCTATCGCTCCTCCTCAACGGAACCACTGGTGTTGGCTATATATCAACAACCTCCTCCCCTTCAGGAACTACCTCCTAGGCATGCTCATCCTCTTGAGGGTCACCCTAACCACCATCAGCAGGCTGATGATCAAGGTTGGGAGCAACTCTATGTACTGGCTCCCCCATAACTGGATCCTCTGCGATATCCTCTGGAAATGGTTTAAAGCAAAATGACTCTAACTAAGGCAATTCCTCAGTCTCAGAAGGCATCTCAAAATCCTGAGTGTTCATTATGGTCTGATCCTCGACGAAAACTACGTCCTTGCTTTTGTAGAGATTTTTTCCTATTAGATCGTAGAGTCTATAGCTAAACGCATCCCGACCGTAGCCGACGAAGATGCACCGCCTTTTCTATGGATAAAGTTTGGATCTTTCGTCCTTCCACACATGCACGAAGGCCTAACAACCAAACACTCGCAGGTGATTATATGAAGGCTCTTTGTCATACCATACTTTGTCAGGCACATCACCCTGCAAAGGAGCACTAGAAGATAAATTAATAACATAAGCAGTTGTGTAAAGTGTCTCACCCCAATAACTGCCCGACAAGTTTGCTTCTGACAATAAATACCGTACCCTCTCCATCAACATCATGTTCATTCGCTCTGCTACACCATTGAGATGAGGTATCTTCGACGGAGTCTTCTGGTGTCGTATCCCTTGCTTTCTACAATAAGCATCAAAGGAACCAATGTACTCGCTGCCGTTGTCGGACTGAACGCATAGTAGCTTCTTGCTCGTCTCCCTTTCAACTGAGGCCTGAAACTCTTTGAAAGTGGGCAACACCTGATCCTTGGTCTTTAAGACATAGACTCAAACCTTCCTAGAACAATCATCAATAAAAGTCATAAAATAAGAAGCACCACAAATGGACTTTACCTTCATAGGATCGCAGACATCCGAATGAATCAACTCGAGCAACGCCGACTTTCTTGAAGTTGGGTGACTTTGGAAAGACACCATATTTTGCTTTTCCGCCAAACAGTGCGTACATTTGTCCAATTTTGTAGACTTTAGCCCTGGAATCACCTTCATGTTCACCAAGTAGCTTATCCCCTTTTTGCTGATATGGCTGAGCCTACTGTGCCATAACTCAGTAGATGCATCAGTAGTTGCATTCACCTCTTGTGCTCCATGTGCGCTATCTTCTATATAATAGAGTCTGGACTTCTTGCTTCCTCTGGCAATCACCATCAAACCTCTAAAAAGCTTTCACTGACTGTTCCCGAAGAGGTTGAAGAAACCCTCTTCATCCAACCTTCTAACCGACAACAGGTTAAAATGGATATCAAGGACATGACGAACATATTTGAGAACAAAAACTGCACCCGTCTTTGTCCTTAGATGCACATCTCCAACAGAAACAACTTTCGACACATCTCCGTTGTCCATCTTCAATACTCCACAGTCGCCTGTTGTGTAAGTAGCAAATAGTGTCATATTGTGAGATACGTGCTCTGAAGCACCTGAGTCCACCAGCCAAGAGTTGTTATCGCATGCGAGATTCAGAACTACCTCATCACCTACAATGATCATGTCGCATCCATGTGCCGAGACCATCGTTGTAGTGTTCTCACTTTGCTTTCCCTTGTCGCCCTTCTTCTCTCTCTTCCAAGCGAAATAGTTTCGCTTGATGTAGCCCTTCTTGCCACAATGGTAGCACTCTGAGTCCTCATACCGACCCTTGGACTTTTCTCTACTCTTGTCTCTGCCACCACCTGGACCCCTGCTCTTGCTCCTTCCGCGGCTCTCTGAAACTAGCGCCTCTGAGTAGGATGTGGATAAAGTGCCCTGAGAACGTCTCTGTATCTCTTCATTCAGTATCCCGCTCTTGGTAAACTCCAGACTGACCACGTCTTTCGGAGCAAAAACGATCATAGACACTCATACGATTTTCCACGAGTTTGGCAATGTACACAACAACCATAGTCCATGTACTTCGTCGTCCAACTTGACTCCCATTGAGGATAGCTGGTCCACCACGCCCTGGAACTCATTCAAGTGATCCGTAATAGATGTACCATCTTTGTACCGCAGACCCATCATCGTTAGGATCAAGAATAACTTGTTTATCCCGCTCTTCTTCGCATATAAAGATTTCAGCTTATCCCACAACGTCTTTGCGTGCTCAATATTGGCAACGTGGTTGTACACATTCTCATCAATGAACTGGCGTATATACGCACACACCTATATATGATCGAACTTTCAGTCCTCTTTAAATTTGTCATTGTGCTTCTCGGATGCAAATACTGGAAGATGCAGCTTCTTGACGAATAACAAATCCTTTACCTTGCTCTGCCAATAATGATAGTTGGTACCGTTCAGGTTTACCATGCACACCGGCTTCACATCCATCTCTCCTCCCTGGTTTTTCTGTCAACTCCTGACCTCTCTGAACTCCAGAACCTGGCTCTGATACCACTTTATTGGAAACGAAAGTGCAAAAATCGTTCCCCAAATGAAGAAGCCCTGCGAGAGAACCGAGCAAAAGCATACAAACAAAAAAATATCAAACAAAAATCTCAGACACATATATTTTTATGTGAAAAACCCAAATAGAAAAAATCACGGGATGATCGGAGTCCAACCCTGAAAAACCTCCACTAATGGAATAAGAAATATGCTGACTCCTTATAAATTTCTCACCGATCCAAACAGATCACCACAACTCTTTGGATTAGAAAATAGATCACAGGCAAACGAAGAACGGAGATGACGAGAAAATAATTACCCGAAACCGATCTTCTCTTCGAAACAACCTTCAATCTCTTCCTCTCTCCTTCCAATATTGTAAAAGCACTCTTGCCTCCTTTTGCAATATTTTTTGAGATATATGAGACATATTTTAGGGCTAGGAGACACATAATATATATAGTCTCAAACCCATAACTAGTATTCCTATTATATATCGGAATACCTGGCGTGCTGTCGTAGGCACCCAAAAATAAAACCTTTACTCTTGAAATAATATGTAGTAGTGAGAGTAAGGATCGTTCCCACGAAGAGTAATTAGTTTGATCTTTATGCTATGTGAAATAAGATGGGGGGGAAGTTTTGGATCAAAGCAAATTAAAAAGAGCTAAAAATAATTAAAGTATTAAAACAATCAAAGGAAATAAATGTTGGTCTCAGTCAACATCCACCATTGGAATCTTAAAATTGATCATTGATGCAAACATATATTAATTCATACTTGAATATTCATCGTTGGAATTATTTTTCTATCTCCTTCAGCCACAATTAATTAAAAACAAACGATCTAATTAACCTTAACTACTAAACAACCCCAGACAAGCGCTAAAGATTTAATCTAGTAGCGTATTAAACTCGATGAGATCGATGAAGCAAAACAACACAAGCACAAGCGGTTGAATTTAATTTTGTCAAAAGTTTTCCTCCTAAGATCTAATAAAACAAAGCAGTTCATTAAATCTTGGTTTCTTCATAAATTAGAGGGATCGAACAATTACGGATTCGATATCTAATTTAACATTAGATTGTCAGAAATAATAAACTAGTATGCATCCAAGTCATTAAACAAGATAATCATGAAAATATGCATAAGAAAACATTCGATACTCAAAGCACAAATCAAAAATATAAACACAGATTAGATCTCACAAATTTTTATTCATTCCGAGGCTTCCGTTTCCTTCGACCAACAAGACTTTTAGCTCCGCATGTTTAAGAAAACTTCAAAAGAATATTGGAGAAGAGGAAGAAGAGTTGTGTGTTATTCTTTTTTTTTTTCTCTTGATCTCTACCCCTTTTATACACTCTAAATAAGTGTTTGAAGATCACAATATCTTCCCAAAAATCCTCTAAGAGTTACAACAACCCAACAATAAAATAAAATCTTTGAATAAGTTGGGAAATTGTTATATCAACTCCACTTTTTGTGCACAGCATAGTTGTCTCAACTTCAAGCGTGATTTGGTCTATGATGTAGCCAGAATCTCGGGAAAATCAAAACAGTAAAATTGTGTCTCTATCACTTAGCTTTCCGAATCAATTTAGATCAGCTCAATTGGACTTCGGATGAGCAAGTTATGACCATTTTTCTACAAGGTGTCAGAACTGTCCAGAATTGATAATTAGCTCTATTTTGCTTTTAGTGACTCCAATTGTATCCTAGATCAAAATATAAAAATAATGAGTATCTTTAGACATTAAATGAGCATAAAGGAGTATACATTAAGGAATAAAAATATGATATTTTATGTTCTCATCAAATACCCCCACACTTAACCTTTGCTCGTCCTCAGGCAAAACTCTAATTTATTTTTCCAAAAAGAAATCAAGGTTGCAATGTCATAGATAAATAATAACCAAGTTCTTCAAAACTCATAACATATCATGAACATATATTCTTAAACAACTTCTAATTACTTAGTAGATATTTTTACTTGAAAAATAGAGTAAACTAAATAGGTAGACCCTCACGGGAATAAACACTAAACTCTCATGTGTTTGAAGGTATATATTTCTCTCGAATTCATTCCAAAAGAAATGCTCTACCATAAGCTTGTATATTTTTTCATTCTCCACCACTGGGATCACATGCATAACATAAATCATAAGGACTTTTTATGGGTTGTAACATGGCTTAGGATTAAGGTGGAATATATTTAGGAATGTAGCTCAAAAGCCATCAAAACTAGTGGAGCAAAAATGAATCAACTCAATCTCAATATAAAACATGTAAAATCAATCACTCCATTTTGCAGCGTCTTCAATTTGGCTTTTAAAGCATTTAAACAATGCAAAATCAATCACTCCATTTCTTTTCTTTTCTTTTTTCTTTCTTTTTTTTTTTTTTTTTTACTTTTTTTTTTTTTAACAATAATGGAACTTAGGAAATTTGAGGATAAAAATATGTTCCATTTTGTTGGTTATAACCAAACCACAAATTTAGATACCCCCACAATTATTTTTTCGTACACCCATACATATCATAATGATCAACAATGCTCCACTAGCTTTGCGACTTGGGTAAAGGTATAAATATTATTGGTTGAAAGCTTGTAATGTGGGTATACCAAGAAAAAGGCAATAAAGCTCAAAGGGGTTCAACAAAAAGAAAATTAATTACAAGGTGGGCTATTTGGCTTATGTAACGTATAGCAAAGATGGCCTTAATCATGTTCATGCATGCATGTGTCAATGTGACCTCGAAGAGAATCAAAGCAAGTTCTAGAGAAACAAATCAGTGGAAGAATATCTCTCATGAAAGAATAATGAGACTGATGTGTCAGTCTAAAGGCTCAAATCCTCACTGGCTTTTGTCTACCAATTTAGATACTACCATTTTCAATAAAAAATAACTAGACTAATTAATTCTAAGTTGAAAAAAAAATTATTTATTCAATCATGTTATGAATTTTTCAAATCTAGTTGAATCTTACTCATGACATACACAACCAAAAATCATTAAAAAAACAAAAACCAAAAACCAAAATTCTTTTATTAAAAAAAAAAAATAATAATAATAATAATAATTATTATTATTAAAATTTTTTTTTTTTTTTAGAAAAATAGTGAACTAAAAATGCTTAAAATAAAGTAAATCCCCTCCCCCACACTTAAAACTGACATTGTCCCCAATGTAAGGTGAAATGCAAGAAAAAGGCAAAATTAAAAAAATAAAATAAAAATGAAAGAATAAGAATAAGAACAAACTCCCCTTGGGTTGCCTCCCAAGCAGCGCCTTTGTTTAATATTGTCGTTGGCTCGACTCTATGCACACTTGATATAACTAGGCAGGAGTTTCAAGTCTAGAATGCATACCTGCAAAACAGAAGGTAAAGGTCTTTTGTCATTAATTGGTAACAAAATATATGCAATATTACCTGACTGTTGCCTTTTTGGAAGATCGTTCAACACTGCAACAGTTTTATGTAAGTGAGTACTCAAAGTTAACTCATATTCTTTCTCAAAATTCTCACTGATGGCAACTTTTACTCCATCTTTTCTATCAAGTTTAAAAACTTCTTTTCCATTAGGTACTACATCGTCGTTAGGAATGTTCGTGTCTGCAACGATATTTTTCTCTTCTTCTTCTTTTGACGATGCACATGCTTCTTTTTCTGGAATTTCAACTTCTTTACAACTTCTCAAAATGATTGAACTTACAGTTTCTTTTGGATTTACTATCGTTTCAGATGGTAAGTTCTCCAAGCTTTGTGCCTCTAGCTTATTAATTGCAGTTGTCATTTGACTCATTTGATTGTTTAAACTTTCGATACTAGCCCTCGTCTCCTGTTGAAATTGTAAATTATTAATGGCAATAGACTTAACAATATCTTCTAAAGACATACCAGAATTAGAAGTTTGGCTTGGTTGTAGGTATTGCTGCTTGTATTGCTGGTAACTTGGACAATTTTGAGTTGCTGGTTGATTTAATTCTGGACTCCCATAGGTGAGATTGGAATGATCTCTCCATCCTATGTTGTATGTGTCTGAATAGGAATCATACTTTATTTCTGGTAGCCCAGAAAAACCATATTCCGTAGTCACTTGTTCATTGGACTCCTCTTGAAGAGTTGGACACATATCGGTTGGATGCCCTGATACTAGACAAATCCTACAAGCCTTTGTTGTTTTCATGTTATCTACAACCATCTGAAGAACAAGAGAAATTAAACAAAAAATTTGTTGTTCTAAGGAAGAAACATTTACCTCATCAGCATGCCTAGATGGAAGATCTAGCCAAGTACCAAATATTTGAGAATTGGCCGCCATTTCCTGTTGCCGAATTTTTTTTTTTTTTTTTTTTTTGCTAATAGGCAAAAAATTATTTGATCACAAGAACGAAATAAAGATCACAAAAAGCACAAAAATCAACTAAAATTACTCCCCGACAACGACGCCAAAATTTGGCGTACTGTCGTAGGCACCCAAAAATAAAACCTTTACTCTTGAAATAATATGTAGTAGTGAGAGTAAGGATCGTTCCCACGAAGAGTAATTAGTTTGATCTTTATGCTATGTGAAATAAGATGGGGGAAAGTTTTGGATCAAAGCAAATTAAAAAGAGCTAAAAATAATTAAAGTATTAAAACAATCAAAGGAAATAAATGTTGGTCTCAGTCAACATCCACCATTGGAATCTTAAAATTGATCATTGATGCAAACATATATTAATTCATACTTGAATATTCATCGTTGGAATTATTTTCCTATCTCCTTCAGCCATAATTAATTAAAAACAAGCGATCTAATTAACCTTAACTACTAAACAACCCCAGACAAGCGCTAAAGATTTAATCTAGTAGCGTATTAAACTCGATGAGATCGATGAAGCAAAACAACACAAGCACAAGCGGTTGAATTTAATTTTGTCAAAAGTTTTCCTCCTAAGATCTAATAAAACAAAGCAGTTCATTAAATCTTGGTTGCTTCATAAATTAGAGGGATCGAACAATTACGGATTCGATATCTAATTTAACATTAGATTGTCAGGAATAATAAACTAGTATGCATCCAAGTCATTAAACAAGATAATCATAAAAATATGCATAAGAAAACATTCGATACTCAAAGCACAGATCAAAAATATAAACACAGATTAGATCTCACAAATTTTTATTCATTCCGAGGCTTCCGTTTCCTTCGACCAACAAGGCTTTTAGCTCCGCATGTTTAAGAAAACTTCAAAAAATATTGGAGAAGAGGAAGAAGAGTTGTGTGTTATTTTTTTTTTTCTCTTGATCTCTACCCCTTTTATACACTCTAAATAAGTATTTGAAGATCACAATATCTTCCCAAAAATCCTCTAAGAGTTACAACAACCCAACAATAAAATAAAATCTTTGAATAAGTTGGGAAATGGTTATATCAACTCCACTTTTTGTGCACAGCATAGTTGTCTCAACTTCAAGCGTGATTTGGTCCATGATGTAGCCAGAATCTCGAGAAAATCAAAACAACAAAATTGTGCCTCTATCACTTAGCTTTCCGAATCAATTTGGATCAGCTCAATTGGACTTCGGATGAGCAAGTTATGACCATTTTTCTACAAGGTGTCAGAACTGTCCAGAATTGATAATTAGCTCCATTTTGCTTTTAGTGACTCCAATTGTATCCTAGATCAAAATATAAAAATAATTAGTATTTTTAGATATTAAATGAGCATAAAGGAGTATACATTAAGGAATAAAAATATGATATTTTATGTTCTCATCAATACCCAATTCCAATCCAAATTCATTGACATATTTCTATTATATGTAGGAATATCCAATCCATATCTAAATCCATTGACATATTCCTATTATATGTAGGAATACCCAATCCAAATATATTGAGATATTCCTATTATATGTTGGAATACTCAATCCAACTCTGGAGTATTTTTCACATAGGTTGGGAACCCCACACACTGTAACAAAATGCATATAACAAATATAACATCAAAATATTGCTCTAAAAAATAGTATAACAATTTGACGATATTTTTTCAGACTTACATAGAAAGAATGTTACTCCAATTGATCACATCGGCCTTGCATGAATAAAATTATGAAAATACCATAATTAAATGTATTTTCTTGGCGGGGAACATTACGACGACGCTTTATGGAGAATGTAAAAAAGTTGAATCTAGCATTTTTGAACTTCCTAATCTCTTCCTCAAGAAGGAGATCCAAATTTCAAAGCTACAATTACCAGAATAAATATGTATTAGTATACGAAGAATCTAGTACGTAATTCATACAAAATTATGAGCATGAGCTTACTATTTCTTTTATGACTCATTTGTTATAAAGCGGCTCATCCGAAGATGAAAGGGAGTCCCAAACTTCAATAGTCTTTGTTTCAATCATAACTCTTGATATAATGTTTAGCCACAATGATGGGTATATATATCTGATCAATGAATAATCATTATAACAAATTGATCAATTTTCAGTAAATTAGAATTAAAAATTAAATTAAAATAAATTAATACCTCATCAAAAGTTCTTAGAGAGCCTATATAATTATCAAAATATTTGCACTTCTTTCATGTTTCACGAATAGCTTTATTAGAACTTTTTGCACTCTACATAAACATAGACATAAAATAATACATTAAGAACGACAAATAAATGAGAGAAAATTGTTAATGCATAATCATAAAAGAAAAAAAAATGCTATCTCACCGATAAATGTGCTGGTAAATACCATACACTAGCTTTATTGTCAGTTCTTTTCTGTTCCTCCTCGGTGAGAATCGTAGACACCATGCGAACTATCTGAGTATTTCTCATCTAAAAAATAAAGATTGCATCGAAGTAAACATTGATGACATCGAGACCATGCTAACAATCTGAGTATTTCTTATTAAAAAGCAACGATTGCATCGAAGTAAACATTGATGGCATTGAAAAAAAATAATATCTACATACCACTTCTCTAAAAAAAATTCTTGGAGAAATAGTCTTCATATCAACCCGAGTCACATACTGACCCTTGCAAGATGATATTATTTCTCTAAGAAAAGAAACAGATAAATTAAGAAGAAATTTTTTTTTTAAGTATGTCTCTACGATTAAGAAAAAAAAAGTATGATTGAAACGAAAAGAAACTCATATTACTTACCGGTCACTTCTATCATCCGCAAAAAATATAATTGTAAATACTCCTTTCATCCTTAATCAACTC